>OX336389.2:553929109-554209113 GCA_946902985.2 Meconema thalassinum | reverse complement strand
AGCCAATGTAGTGGACGGTACTCTAAAGCAAATAATAAATACATGCCTAGCTACAACCCTTGTGAAGAGTCAAAGTATATTGTCTACCTCGATGCAAATAACCAATATGGTTGGGCTATGAGTCAATATCTACCACTGAAAGATTTTCGCTGGCTGACACAACCTGAAATTAATGTCTTACATGTTGACACTCTTAATGATAACGATGATAAAGGATATATCGTATTTGCTACCGTTATGTAGAATGACTGGAATGAATTTACTTACTCTATAATTTAAATTACATTCTTGGTGAGCAGCACCACGATATTTTCCTGTTAAATGGTCATGATCGCGAACCCTGTCTGTATATAAACATTCACCACATATAAAACAATTAGTTTCAGTTTCAAAATTCATTTGCTCTGATGAAGTTAGTGGCTCCATTGGAATGATCGTATTTAAAATAGTGGATATACGGATGGCATCTTTTTCAAGTCTTTCCATAAAAACTTTAGGTGCATCAGGTCCTCTATAGAGCTCAAACTTATTTAAAGAGTCATCATAACTACATTTAATATAATATGTAAAGCTAAAAGGTTCATGAATGTGAGTAGTGTTGGTGAAAGGTTGGGCTGGATTCGATGAACATGTATTAAATGGTTTTAGCAAAGCCTCGAAGTCAGCATATATAACAAATGGTACTCGAAGCTGTTTCTCATAATCCTTAAATTTTAGAATGTTATTTTAGGAGTCGGTAATACCGTACACACATGATTACATCCCCATTTTTGGTGTTGAATTAGTTGGTCCTCTTTTCTGAAATATAGTAAGCAACCATCACACAACCACTTCTTAGATTCACCTTTTGATAGCTGACTACCAACAAGTCTGCTGAAATGTTTTATCCAGCAATAGTGAGCATTTTCACCTTCGGTTATGTATAGTAAATTTACATGAGCATCCTTTTTTCCTGAGTATAATATAGAGGACCTACTATTCTCTTATTTTCAATTCCATAAACATTAATACTTACATTGTTCAGCTCTTCAAAACGTTGAATGTCATTTATCGCCATAGGAAATTCCATTTCTTTTAAATCTAACACTGAAGAATAGTGAGGATAGGATGATGTTCTATACAGATGCTCCTCTGCTGGATCGAGAGCTGAGGTTACAGCCCACGCAAAGCATGCGTCATCATTATTCATAACGTTCACAACAGCTTTCTTTCGTTTGATCCATCCTGGCAAATCAATGTATGATGATGCTCGAAGGGGGTTGTATTTATTCATGTTGGTTTCTAAATAAAGTACTTCAACCAACGCCCAGCCTGACTCCCTTTCCTGGAACTCTTCACTCTTCACAATGATAGCACTTGACATATTTTGATATATATCACTAATATTAGTTGATTCGCTAACAATTATGTTTTTGTGTTAAAAGATTTGATATCTGTAATTTCACCTTCGCTCTCAGTTTTTACATAGAGTCCAAAAAGTTCAAAATTCATTTTAATTGTTTTTCTACCAAGTCAAACACAGTAGGTTGAACATTTTTTTTAAAATGATTCAATACTTTGAGTTTTTCCTTTACTATAAAGTCTATAACTAGCAATTCGACTTTTAAATGCACTGCCAATTTTCTGAATATTTTCAGAATTTCTTTCATGGCATGCGTTATTTTTATGATGAATACTGCGTAAATGTCCATGAATGAATGAAGAAGGTATATCTATATTACATACATTACAATGTGTTATCGAAGTTTCACCATTCTTCTTTCTTTTTGTTGCACAACTATTTTCACAATCTTGAGAACGTTTACGCTTTTGAGCATCACATTCATTTAAAGGTTCCGTGCTAGTTGTTGGTTTTACATTTTTTAATTCTTGTTGTTCACCATGCACTTCAACCATGTGGGATTGATATCGCTTTACAGCAGAAAAACCAAGTTCACAAACTGAACATGAAAATGTTGCTGAACTAACACGCATTAAATTTACATGACGTGCAAGATTATCTTGTCTGTTAAATGTGGTAGCACAATGACTGCACACAAACATTTTAATGTCATGTTTAACATTTGCGTGTCGTTGAAGGTTGTTAGGTCTTGAGAACTGTTTCTTACAGTCACCACACTTGAACATGATGATCCCTTTCGAAATTACCTATAATAGAAAGAAATCATAAATGTTAATAAATGATAAACAAAAGTACAATATAAATAGTTTAATTACATTCCAGTCAATGGTTGTAGCAGGGTATTTAAATCGATCATCTGTGAACTCCTAGCAAGTCTAACTTTATGTAGTTCTAACTGTCACTGACACCTAGCGGTGAACATTGGAACTTGATAGCGTGGGAGAAACCAGCGATCACCAGTTAAGTGAGCTAAGTGTGACGTCGTAGCCAGTCTTAAAACAAGTCTAAACTTGTAGAACATGTCACATATTGGAAACCAGCGATCGTCAGTTAAGTGAACTAAGTGTGACGTCATAGTCAGTCTTAAAACAAGTTTAAACTTGTAAAACATGTCACATGACAAGGTTAAGTTAGGTAAAGTTAAGTGAACTGAGGTTAACACTTTAAATATTCCCTCTATCACTGACACCTAGCAATGAACATTCGGACTTAATAGAGTGGTAATCAAAATCTAACCTACAAATTTAGCTTTACACATCATGGTCAAGTAGTTCAACTTTTAACTGCTAAATATAGCATTTTCACTGACATGTAGTGGTGAATATTGGAAAATAATACTCTAGCTGTTTAAAAGTTATTAGAGGGGCACTTACCTTTTTATAATTGATCAACTGCTGCCACTGAATGAACAGATTGTAGGAATCTGGTAACCTACAGGTACCCAATTATCTGTAAACAAATTAATCAATCAGTCAATCAATCAATAAATACATTCCAATCAATAACTTCAACATCAATTAGTAATAAAAGACTACAATCCATTAATAATAAGTACTTACCTTGCAAAATAATTTAACGATTTTCTACCAAAACGGCTTTTTTTTACAACTCTTGAGCAGTAATAGAGCACTGTTCACTCAAAGCGAGTAATAAAGACTGACAGTAGGGAGATATATGACACCCCTCTTATATAAACTCTCATCGCTCGTGTCAGCAGTTTTTTGCAGATCATTGCAATTCCTTTCCCAATACAGCTGAGAGTCCAAAGCACACTAGGAACACCTGTGTGGTATCCAATGACTGTTGACTTTGCATAATCATCACCCATTGTCTTGATCAACACCTGAGGTTTCAAATTACTGCAGCGTCAGTCATAGCAACAGCAGTGTGCGCTCTCTGCCATGTCAGCAACATGACACCGGAAGGAACACCTGTGTAATATCCAATAACTGCTAACTTTGCATGATCATCACCCATTGTCTTAATGAACACTTGCGGTTTCAACTTACTGCAGCGTTAGTAATAGCAACAGATCTGTGCGCTCTCTGCCATGTCTGTAATATGACACAGGAAATATAACAAGACGTCTTACTGCACATACCATCTCCTCAGTTTTAACATCTTAAGAACATGTATTATTCTCTTTCAACTACAAATGACTCGTTAGAACACATCCATCCACCAAGTTAGATCCCTTGTATTGTGCCCAACTCTAGGAATGGGTATTCCAAGTTTCAGACACCTAGATATCAAGGGAAAGGCTGTAGCCGCTTTTGAAAGTTGAGATATTTGAATATCGCGCTACATTGCTTCTCGAAGCATTTGGAAGGAATTTACCGATACTTGCATGTCAAGTGACGTAGCGAGTAATAGCAGAGGTCGAGGCTATTTATTGATTAAATAGTTAACCATGGAGTAGAGACTTGAGACTGGGATCAGATTACTGGCACGGCCAAATGAAAGAGAATGCAATTAGTATCAAGTTAATCGGACCAGGGATACCAGAGATATGAGGATTTCCAGATTACAACGTGATGACGCGTGACCCTGGCAGTTTTGAATAAAAGCCGGCTGGAGCAGGCATGGTTAGCTCATTCCAACACAAGCACTTGCAGAGCAAGGTGCCTCTACGCTGAGCCAAGGCACATGGTTGCCGGATCTACGCAGAAGTAATTTACAAAGTTGTGATAGTCACAAAAGTGCTGCGCTACGAGGTGGAACTTAGTAAGTTTCCGGCGAGGAGAATCACTGAGGTGATTGAATTTTTTTTTTCTACAGACATTGGTGGAAATATTTATATTTCTACATAGACATATGCTAGACTTTGTCTAGAATTAGTATTTTGTCACAGTCCAGTAATAACATAATACTTGGATATTTAAATCCATTTCAGTCAGTTTTTCATATTTGTAACTAGTTAACCACTTCGATCTGTCAGTACACTGAAGACTAGTCTATAACGGTGGCGTTCATTAGTCTACGCAAGGGAAACTACAAGTTGCTTAGCGCATGGTAGACGGTGATATAATAAACCATGCCCAGGGAACGATCTTCAGAACAGCCGTTGATTGGTTAGACTGTCAGTGTCTTCTTGTATTGATAAGATTACCGTGAGTTATGTTACAACTGACATATCTAAGAATAGATCACTTAGATCTGACCCCATTTAAACAAACTGTTATGGCTTTGATAGAAGCCCATACTAAAATGGAACAACAGTTAATTCAAACGTCAAGAGATACTACCACTATGTCTTACTAGACGGATTGTGGGTATATAATGGCGGCCGATACAAGGATTGTACATGCTTGTCCGAAAGGGCATGTCTATGGATAAATCTGGTACAGACCAGGTTTACTACGCTTCAAGACCACCAAGAAATGTAAGCCACATTTGAATTATATTATGCCTAGCTAATTGGAACAAACTATTTTTCTGCAGATGACCAACACATTTATTTTTCGTCGTATTTAAATCTTGCAATGATTTACGCAAGACTTGTTAGAGTTATTCTGAGTATTTTCAGCACTCAGAACAGTTTAGGATCGATGACCGAGCATTTCGAGCATTTATTTGAATATTTCATATTTTTGGGAAACCACGGAAAACAACCGATGTAACTGTAAAAGTTAAATTTATTTTTGTTGAGGAATGGATATTTTTTCCATATTCGAAGGTTCGAACATGTGGATTCTCACATAATGAGATGATAATTAAACATATTTAAAATAATATAAATAATAATAATAATAATAATAATAATAATAATAATCCACTAATAATAATAATAATAATAATAATTTTCATAATTTTTCTAAATAATTCTTGGATATTATATTTTCTAATAATCATATGTATTGAGAGAAAACCTATGAAGTAGTTTAATCATTTCTAGTCTGGAACAGGAGATTTTCCGAAGGAGAGTGGTTAGTGCAAGCCCGCATTCAACCAACATTTCAGTTCTGGTTGAACAGTTGATATTTGCAATGAGCAAAGTACATTTTTCAGATAACACGGAGAGGCATGAAACGGGAAGCAAATGATATTTGTATCAAATAGGATATTTTTGTATTTATATAAAATCATGACGTAAATACACTCGAATGTGAAATAAAGATTTTCATAAGTATGGTAAATTCACGGGTTGAACTGAATGGTAAAATAAAATAAACTTGTAAGTTTATTAATCTTCCAGTGTTGATAACAAGCAGAGGCTTGATTTATTGTATAAATTTTGGGAAGATAATTTATGTGTGTGGAGTAGTTGAAATGCCATTCCCAGGTGCGCATGTTAAGTCGCAGGAATGAAGAGGTTTTTTCGAGCATCAATCAAATAGCAGGTTCGATGGCTCAGGTTTATAGTAGGAGTATTGGAACTACACATTTCGTCGTATGAATAACCCGAAGGTTATTTCTTTGAAACCATCAGTTCTTATTTCAACCTTGTTTACGAATTCCATTTAGACTTTGATTTTGCTAGAACCCGGATTTGTCATGATAGTAGTTTATTCTTCTTCAGAGGAAGACCTTTGCCGTTGTTGTTGTAATATTGTGTTCTTACACAAATAGTAGAATGGGCCACTGCCAATTAAAAATAATTCTTTAACCACGAATAATTTGAAGGATATTTTCAATCCTAGTGCCATGAACTAAATGAATTCATTATAAAACTACAATTCTTATTTCCGCATTCTGTCGAAGAATTGCAAGTTGTGAAAGTTGCTAAAAATGGCCATGAATATAAATATTTTTATAATAATGATTACAAGTGGAAAATTGAATAATTGAATGGTTCAACCATTTATTGATCAAATTGATGATTCAGAAATCATATATTTTGTTAGGAACTTGAAGTTCATAATCGAGTCACTTCCCGAATGTTCAATGTCAGAAGAACAATTAATGGTTGTTGTGCTTCGCACAGTTCTTCGATGCTATGCTCAAGGTCAAATACTTTTCAGATGTTATTAATATGTGTAAATAATTTGTGTTGCTTCAATGATGATAATATTTTTCGACAATATATTTTTGAAACTGGAAAAATAAGTGAAAGTTAAAAATTCTATGAACATTTATTCTACGAGTGTTAATATTATGTAAAATTTCAAACAGTGAACTACGACATTTCCAGTAGAGACAATTAAATTTGAACTGGAATTAATTATAAATAATTTTGGAACACAGTCTACAGGACTAACAATCAGACTTGTGTTTCCAAAAAAATAATTGTCAAATGTGTTTGGAAAATTTCTGTATATTGTGTAAATAGGAGTGTGGGTCGCCACACGTGAGTGATGCTACTTTGAGCATTTTTGCAGTCAATTTTAACTTCAAAATAAACTGAGATAATTTTACAGGATGTGTTACTCCCAATTAAATCTCCTTCTATCCTTATTGTTGCATTGAGCCAAAAATCAGTAAAGCATTTTTTTAATTTGATGTCGTTTTTGCGATTTGCTTTAACCCATCTGGCGCTCCGGGATATTTTGACTCTCGTGCTGACTGATTATTGGTAAAATGCATATGTGGTCGTGCGGACTCCGGTCTAAACGGGCACAGTATGTTCACATGTATTTCGTCACTTAACTTTCATATCGTTATCACATTATACTAGTGGTGAACAACGTCAGTTCAACACACACAAATGTAGTTAGACCCTTTGACATAATTTAAATAAATTCATGGGCTAGTCCGTAGGAACCAGGCCAAAGGGACCGGTCCAAAGGGATCAGTCCAAAGGGATAAGGACTCGTCCACAAGGACTCGTCAACAATGACCAGTCCACAGGGACCCGTCAACAATGACTTGTCAACAATGACCTGTCAACAAGGACACGTCCACAGGGAAACACTCCCCCACCCTCTTCAAAAGCTATGAGTGGGCATGTGTAAAAAACAAAAAACAAGCATGTTAATTCTTAGTGGCTATCCAACGTACACATGCACTTTATGTGGAACAACGTTTTAATCCATATCGGCATTCAAACTCTCACATGTTGCAATTGGAAAGAGAGATTCTCTAAAAAATTACAATTTCACCCCCTAGTAGGGGTAGGTTTTACTTTTGGGGTTGAAATATGTTGTCCATTGGAAAGGGGGTGTTAGCCCGAGTTCAATGACACCTCATTCGTCAAAATCCAACCATGCGTTCGAGAGATATCACACCACCGCCATCTTGTGAGGAGGGTGAGGAGGAGGAGGGCCTTGAACCGATTCATTTCCACTACTGATCTTCCATTGGTGGAAGTGAAATTATTTAGGACTAGCTGATACTATATTGAGAATACGAAGGTCACTAGCGCCATTATAGTTCGTAACTTGTGGGCAGCAGTGACTAATGCAATGTTAGACACAGTTCTTACTGTGCTATTGCCAACCTAATCACATGCACATAGATGACGATTAGATGCAAAAAGTATTCTAGTCAGCGTAGGCAGGATTGTTTAATAACTAAGTGTGTATTTATTTTACTAGTGTATTTATCCATGTTACCTGTACTTTGTGTGTATTTTTGAGACTTGTTGTTTTTGTTTATCATGCTAGGATATGGTTGCTAATCTAGATTTGTTATTTCTTTGCTACAGATGCTTCTCACCCGTAATTTAACGTAAATTAGGACTTAGCTAAATGATTAACGTAAAGCTAAATGTCGGAAATGGCACCACCGTAACATAGCCTATTTTTTATTGGTGCATTTAAATGTAAGTTTATTCATGTGGCATGTGGACGATTACTATTCTTGCTTTGCCGTAAATTAGATGATGTGATCATTCGTATTCTTAACAACTTATTGTATCTGCGTAGGAATTTCATTTTCGTGCCACATTCCAAGCTTGCTTGCCGTGTGATTTTTGTAAGAAGGACTTTCGAGAGGGTACAACTTAACGTCAGTTTAGCAATGAATTATTTATTTTTATATTTATTTTAGCTTTGCGGACTAGCCGATTTTCAACCCTCCGAAGTAGGATAGGGGTTTGTGGCTTTATTGAATACTTTTTAACGAATTTTACGTAAGCCTGGATCTCCGTATTGCTAGCTTTATATTTTGGGGGTATGTTCCCTTGGGCATGTCTATGCCTATTTCCCCCGTTATACCTGATACCTCCGAGTTATCAGTCTCGTGCCGGAGCTGGCCTGAGGAACACATCCGATCCTCTCAGAGTGTGTGTTTGGTGGATGGGGGTGTTTGGAATACCATCTGCGGTTGGTTGCTCAAGTGTGTTTTGTGCCTGGTAGGTAATATCTTGTTGCAAAACTGTTATTCCTGGATGGGAAACCAGATGCCTGATAGGCCTGTCCCATGACTCATTGCTCTAGCGACATGGCAACGCTATTTCTAACTAAGTACCGCCCAAAAAAGTGTCTTTCTGTGATTGGAGGACATAATTCTGTAACCCGAGTGAAGACGAACTATATGATTGTTGGACGGAGGAGTGGGGGGTTTGCGACTGCATCCCGAGTCACGATTGGCTGTCTTTGGCGCAGGAAACGTGTTTTATACTGTATAGGAAGGACATAGTTCTTCGGCTATAAAAGACTGTGTCAGATATAATTTATGGACTGATTTTTCAGATTTGTTTTATGTTCGTGGAAGTGATACGTGTTTCAGTGCCTGTTAAGCCTGAGGACTTGATTTGTGTTTGGAGGTGCCAGATGTTTTGTATGGTTCTTAGGCCTTTGAAGGAAGACTGTGTTTGTACTGAGGTACTAATATCTAGATCATCGTTTACAACATGTGACCAGTTTCCGCTGTATCACAGTGGCTGAAAGGAATTGGCGACTCTCAGCTAACAGCAGGAGTTCGGTGGGAAGTACAATATCGTTGGTACTGTGGATCTCTGTACATATTAGGGAAATAGTCAATTCATGCCAGACTTAATTTTAAGGGTCTTTTTTATATTTTGTTGTGTAAATTAGAGTCATTTGTTGCTAAGTTTCAGAATATAGAATAAATTTAAATTGGGTAGTACAGTTCTTTTCAGTTTGATGCCTATATTTAGCCTTCCTGCCTTTTATATGTTTTTATGAGGTTTTGGCAAAGCATGAGGCAGTTCCTTTCCGGATTTCTGCACTCACCCGGGGATAAGCAAGAGTCTTTGTCAATTTGTTGGATTTTATCATTTAATTTATTAATCATTCTTGCAATTAACTTAAAATTGCAAATGAGGCTATTTATGAGGCAACTATTTACTTTTATTATATTTGTTACAAATGGCTTCACTACGTGAAGCTATCTTGTGTTTTGAATGTAATATTACAGTCAAGTAGTAGGCTATTCGAGTGCACGCCAGTGAGTGGAACTTCCTTTCTCTAGCTGACCATGCCTTTCCGATTAGTGCAACTACGTGAGACAGAACTGAGAAAAGGTGAGTTCAATTCTCCCATATTTATTCCAGACAAATGGTGTCTAACTTCAGGCCACGACCGTCTCCTTCCAATTTTAAATGCACACACTAGTACAGTCTTCATAACAAGACAGTTTCCAAACACACAAGACCACGATGTCGCAAGCTCCTGAACGAAACACTAATTAGCAATAAGCAACAAAACGATTAGCACCATTGAAGTTGACGACCTTCTATCAGTCACACTGGCACTTATCATCGAAAACTGAGTGGTTCATTGTGGGAGATTTTGTTTCACATGAAGCCTTGTTACGGGAAGATGGTGTGGGTAGGCTACAAATATCGATTGATCACACTTCGTATTTATAATGGAAATGTTGGCGTAAGAATGTTTGATATTTGACGGTGATCATAATTACTTGGGTCTCTATTGTAATATAGGAGCCTCATTGAGAACTTTATGCAGACGAAGTCGTCTCACTATAAGCCGTAATATTAGGATGAACGGTACATTATGCGGGAGTATTATGCCATGACGGAGAGCACCAGAGCCTCATTGAAATGGCATCAGGGCGAAGCTCCATCTCCAGTAATATGACAGCTAATCTCCTTTTCATCTGATAGGTCACACAAAACTTATTAAATTCCTCCCTCTCAAATATTCCATATTAAAACGGACTTAAATTAGTCTCTTATAGACATGCATGTGATTTATATTTCTCTTGAACTAGTCAATTAAAAATGAGTGATTGACGTGCGATAAATATCAGGCGCATTTCACATGGAGGAACGGGACTGATATCGCCCTGATTGTCACGATCATTTATAAATGTATAGCATGTTACCTTCCGTGATGTAGGATTACGTATGAAAGCTCCTATTCAGAAGGATTTGATTCGGTTCCCGACACTTCCAATAATTTAAATGTATCTGAGGATTGGAACTAGACCCTTCCCAATCTCAACCTCATTTAGCAGTACATACAACATTGCAGATAGCACAATTGGGCATGTTATCAGACATGTACCACAAGCACCGAATTAGTCTATAAGGGGCTGACGACCACCATGTTGTAGCCTCTGATGAAAATATATACGACAACCGAAGGGTTGGGTAAGCTGAGTTCCACATTGTAACCGTTTGTCTCTAATGTAGAACTTTAATCGGTTCGTTCTTACAATCTCCGGTTAAATTTTTACTGACACTTGACGGCAAGTTTACTGGAACTTGATTCTTACAATGCCCGGTAGGCGACAAACTGACTGTTAAATAAGCCTTAACCGGCAGTTAAATTTACCGGAGGATTCTCCTTCCGTAAACTGCTTACTGCCAGATTTTCTATTATGTTATTTTCATATTTATCCCTAATATTTTACAGGTCTTCTACGACCTATTAATGCTTCAAATATTTGGGCTACATCCTCCCATGTCTTACAAATGTGTTCCCTTGTAAGAGCATGGGACGTTTTACTCTCGATTACTGACCTTTTCTCTTCCACCACCTTGATGAGTACTTCCTCTTCAGACGTAGAGAATTAATAGTCTGCCTTTTCCTCTTTACGCCTTTATTAATCTGATTTGAAGATAATTGCCCAGATTCCATTTCAATGTTTCTCTTTATAAACGTAAACACGTGGATAATAAAAAGAAAACAGATTGCGCCAACAACACAGAACAAGGCATTTAAAACATAAATTTATTATTTACTTTCTGACGCAGATCCGCTCGTGCGAATTCTTGAGAGGTATCATGAAATCTGCAAATCGAATCAGAAATATGTACCAACTGTTGAAAATTACGCGCAGGTCTGCTGACCTTCTGTAAACATCAATGATCGAATGTTTACTGGGACTTTATTCCGACGGTAAAGCCAACTGTCAGTTAGAGTTTACTGTCACTTTACTAGAGGTTGTAAGAACAGGCCTATATAAAAGTAAATGTCAAATTGAATCAGTCGGATGTTCGAGGTCATAGCCGGGTTTTTTAATTACAATCATGATAGTACATAACCAGGTCTACATTTGGATTCTTAGAATTACTAGAAATACTAGTGATTGAAAATAAATTGAATTAATTAAGTAAATACAATTCTAAGAAAAACGAAGACGACATCTGACATAGTCTGTTGTTGCCGGTCAAGTGGTAAGTATTCATTCATTTCAACTACTGTATTATGTTTATGGCCCGCTGCCGGCCAAGTGGTGTTGGGGTAGCGTGCCTGCCTCTCACACGGCTCCGTCAGAGATTTTAGAAACTGATGTGAGGGCTGGAACGGGTAGCACTCAGCCTCGTGGGGACAATTGAGTTGCTTTCTGATAGTGAAGCAGCGCACCGGTCATGAAAACCAAGATTAACGGTCGAGGGGACCGGATCTGCTGACCACGCGTCACCCCAATATCTGCAGGCCAAATGGCTGGACAGCGGTCGCTTGGTAGGCCTAGGCACCTCATAGTCTGTTGTGCCAGGGGTTACTTTGTTTATGACCCACTAATCAAGCTAAGAATAGCATGAAGCAATATCGATGACATTGGTCAAATACATTTAGTTGAACGTAAAGCTCTGCTCAACATCAATGAATCCGCGTTCACTAACCACATGATAAACACAGGACACAAGCATCTACGAAACATGGATGACCTGCAAATTACATTAAAAACTAAAACTAAAACAATTTCAAATCTACACGCACATACAACATTTCATCTTAAGCGATCAGACACATTTCAGATCATACACACCACACAATCACATCATCTGCCATTCTAACAAAAACATACTCGAAGGCGGCAACTCCTGACAGAGAGAAAAGAAAATCCACAGCCTGCATCCAGTCGACCGACCGGGTCATGGAATGGAATGAATGAAGCCCCCATCTAGCGGCGAGGATATGAACTGTGCCGGCTGCCGAAGCCTGTCGCACTCCCTGGGGCAATGAATAAATGAATGAGCGATGAAATGCAATGTTAGTGGAGAGTGTTTCTGGAATGAAATTGTGACAGGGAAAACCGGAGTACCCGGAGAAAAACCTGTCTGTCTCCGCTTTGTCCAGCACAAATCTCACATGGAGTGACTGGGGTTTGAACCACAGACCCAGCGGTGAGAGGCCGGCGTGCTGCCACCTTAGCCACGGAGGCTCTAACTCCGGACAGAGACGAAGGCTAAAAATTTAATATCAGGTCCCAGTTGCTGATAATGATCATCCTAATGGTCAAAGGTGCTTAAAAATGAATATGCAAATTTTTCATTTTCGTCTACAAAACACGGATTATGCAGCTTCTACCAATCTGTCTGTGCGGATTCCATAGTTACATTTTACTCGTATATTTCGACATACTTCCTGATAGAGACATGAAGGGCTTCCCCCACATAAGATCGTCCAGCCTGATCCCTCTATTCAATTTGAACAATCTCCCCTCTTGTCCAACTTAACTTTCGTTTAACATTCGATAAAGTCTCTGGTGTCGGATAAAGTAATTACCAAATTGCAGGTACCATGAATTCTGATAATATAAGCCAATACATATGTCAACCGGGGATGTGGTACGTTAGAAAAACTGGTCTTTTTTAAATCAAATTATGTTTGATTACTGGACGTGTGTTTAATTCAGTTACTAACGTTTCGTTCTTCTGAATTTTCGTTTATTAATGTAATTTCTTCTATTATTTTTCACACATATTACATTTATTGGCGTTATAGCGTTTGAAATTGCTATTTATTTATATATTTATTTATTCATTCATTCATTCATTCATTCATTCATTCATTTATTCATTTATTTATTCATTTATTTATTCATTTATTTATTTATTTATTTATTCATCTATTTATTTATTCATTCATTCATTCAATTATTTATTCATTTATTTATTTATTTGTTAATTCATTCATTCATTTATTTATTTATTTATTTATTCATTCATTTATGTATTAATTAATTCAATCAGTTATTTTTTATTTATTTATTTATTTGGATCCCTTTCTCTCTCAGCTCAGCTTTGCCCATGGACTCTGCGAGGACGGAGTCTTGGAGCTGAACACACTTTGTCAGCTGATACAACTGGGGATGGTGACAGGCCGATCGCCCAGGCGACTGCTAACTTGGGTCTAATTAAGGAAGGGTCAGGGAAGGGAAAGTGGAAGTAAGTCATTCGTGGACCCGTTGAAAGGAACCGGCACGGTATTTCCTGGTGTTGAAAATGAGAAACCACGAAAACCGTTTTTCAGGACGGTGGGATACGAACCCACACTCTCCCGATGCCAGCGAGGCACGAACTAGTGCGTTAGCGCTCTCAGCCAACGTGACCGGTGCTATATATTTATAAAAATGTATTTACGATGTTTATATTTTGATATAGCCTATATAGGCTATACTGTGTATATATTTTGATAATAATAGTAATACTACTGCTACTAATACTGTCTACTACTACTACTAATAATAACACTGAAAGTTGTTGTAATAACTTCGCTTGGTTCATTTAAATTTCTTCTTGTAATCTCCAATGTATGCAAGCATGTATGTATGTATTTATGTATGTATGTATGTATGTATTTCTGTAACACTTCAGCAAAATATGTTTTATAGTCTACTAGGGCATTTGCAGAGACGTTTCACAACTGCATAAGTCATTTCTGAAGGCTTTCGAACCTCCTTCACTGGTTTGAACAAAGATTTCCCATTGATTCGAATTATGCTAAAGAAAGGTAAACGTTCATCTGCGAGGTTGGTAGCTCTGCTCTCAGCATTGCTCCCAGAGGGCGCCTTTGGCAGACGGCAGCGCGGGAATTCCAATCCCAGTGAGGTTATTGATTTCTGCACAACCAGTGAACAAAAGAACAAAAGGGAGTCGAAGTCGCCTTGTGAGTGGAAATTTCGCATTCTGGCACAACCGAGCATCGTGACAGCATATACTTGAACTGGTAACACTTTCTTGAGCGAAACGGAACTCCAAGACCTCATAATTAAATATTTTAATAATGTATCGACGAGCTTCAACATTTTAAAATAACAATCAGTCAATCATTTTATTTTTATTTTTTTCGTGTAGCCTCCTGAGAGGCCGAGTGCAGGTCATTCTAGTCGACGCCCGTGGGCGACCTGCGTGTCGGGATGAGAGATAGAATGGATGAAGATGAATGAAACTGGGCAAGGATGTGGAAGGAAGCGGCCGTGGCCTGTCGGAAGGTACTGTCCCAGCATTTGCCTGGTGTTGAAAATGGGAAACCACGGAAAACCATTTCAAGGACAGCCGACGGTGGGGCTCGAACCCACGCGTCTACCGAGTCAGCAGAGAGCTTGGCCCCTTGACCTAACGCTGCGCTTTAGCGTGCGTAGCCACTACTGACGGTAATCATTTTAATGAGCATTTAGGTATCAGTGAGATAGGGTACCTGTTTTATTACTTGTTGTGTTTTTGGGAGCTGAGAAAATAGGACAAGTATTCTGATTTTTATAGAAACTTGGAGTTGTGATTTTTATATGACCTAAATTATTACGGCTAGATCAGTGGCTTTATGCTCATGGTATTTTAGTTTGGTGAAAAACCCACCTAAGAACAATCCCTAATCGCTCTGAGGTTTCAAGGTCTACCACGCTAAATTTTAAATACTTATAGCTACACTAGAAAATTGAGATAGATGACCTTGATGTTCGACCCCTTAAAATAATCACCACCACTATAATAACAATTTACGCAGTAGAATATATTGTGGCCATTTCTCCCTGGGAAGGTGAAACGGATGCGCGAAGACCCGGCCAATAACCGCCACACACAGTTGGGAGACGAAAACATACTCTTCTTTTAACCATTTATACACTGGAATTTAGATCGGCATCAATTCATAATTTTAGTGCGGTAGGAAGAGATTCCTGTAATCCCGAGTATATACGGAATCGTTGTCAGGTGGGTTTTCCTCAAACTAAATCGGACAATGCATAAATGTGACCATTCAACCGAAATAAAGAATCAAAACTACAAAACAACTCCAGATTTCTATACAAATATTGTGAAACGCTTGATGCCTTTATTCCATTCAAACATCATAAATAAACACTCCTGACATCTCTACTCTAACACTCTATTCGATGTGAGACAATAATTTAATTTAATTTAATTATTCTCTTCTTGATGCATAAAATTATAAAATATTGCTGTTGACCAAAAATTCACTATGAATAGGAAAATCCAATCGCGAATCCTGCACGTGAAATCAAGGAGATAAAAAAATACAATATGAAATTAATAATAACAATAATAACAAAAGAAAATTCCATCTCAACTCTAGTCTGTCACTCTTATGTGTAATTTGCAACGTAAATATACAGGGTGATATTGATATAATGGAAGTCCGTTACACTGGTGATAGAAACGACTATTATAAGCAAATATCTTCATGAAATTTAGTCGTATCTTAATTAGTGTAGGTGGAATCCAATCACAAAAATCGTCGGTCAATGTCTTGGAAAAGGTCTTAGACTGCGTTCCCCTCAGCAGCACAGCTGACTTCTCCCCGTCGCCCTCCTCTCCAACGCTGAGGAATGTTGGCAAGAGTCTGAAGTTGAGTGATCTCCTCGTCTTGTCTGCGAATGGCATTGAAATACACAAACCGAGCCTATGAACAGCTGATTCACACCTTCATGGGGAGTGGCTACATGATCAGTGATAGTGGATCTGTTTAGGATTTTGCCAGCCTCGTGGCATATGCATAGAAAATGGAAATCCTAAAGATTTGGTAAATTAATATAAGGAATTGTTGGTCTATCGTTGTGCGAAGACAGTCCAAGAACTATAATAAAATATTAATAATATTGTTATTATAGTGAAGCCTCCGTGGCTTAGGCGGCAGCACGCCGGCCTCTCACCACTGGGTCCGTGGTTCAAATCCCGGTCACTCCATGTGAGATCTGTGCTGGACAAAACGGAGGCAGACAGGTTTTTCTCCGGGTACTCCGGTTTTCCCTGTCAAAATTTCATTCCAGCAACACTCTCCACTATCATTTCATTTCATCTGTCATTCATTTAATCATTGCCCCAGAGGAGTGCGTCAGGCCTCGGCAGCCGGCACAGTTCATATCCTCGCCGCTAGATGGGGGCTTCATTCATTTCATTCCTGACCCGGTCGGAGACTGGAAGCAGGCTGTGGATTTTCATTTCAATAATATTGTTATTATAGTAGGCTACTACTACTAATAATAGTAATAATAGACTTTTAGACACACTAACTTCTTTTATGTTCTCTTTTTGGCATGTCGAGTTGCCAGAATTTTATGTACGCAGGATTTCTTGTATGTGCCATGAAATCCATGGACATGATCGTATTAGATCACATTCATTTACTACATGACTGAACGTAGATCGCACCCTCGGGAAGGTTAGCACTCTACCACCAGAGCTACACATGCTGACTCTTATTATTATTATTAGACTATTATTATTATTATATTTATCATCATCTACATGTGGTACTAAAGTTGAGACAGCTTACCATTACCGGCCGATATGCAAGTCGGGGCGTGAAGGCGCAGCGGTCCAGCTGTTGGCCTCTCATCACGGCGGACCGGGTTTGATTCCCGGTCAATGCATGTGAGAATTTCGAAGTGAAATTTCATGTCCTGTGGTTCGGATTCCACATAAAAAGGAGGTCCAGTACCTCATGATCACGATATTTACGGTCCTGTAAATCCACAAGCTTCCTTACTTCCCACCATCGGCAGCCACAAGATGATTTCCCGTGGCATCCCACGAGGCCAAAGTTGGGATGTCCCTTCATAAGACCACGGCTGCTTTCTTTCCTACCCCCGTGGTGTAGGCATGCGCATTTAATCGTGCACCACGATCGCAGCAAGTTCGGATTGGAGGTCCGAACTCAGCACCGACAGTGGCTATCCTGAGTTTCGATTTCCCCGGATTCTTCCACGCGCATTCCAAGCACATGCCGTGATAGTATGGTACTTGGAGTCCCGGGGCACCAATCTCACTCACGACCCTAATAACTACAGCTACACATACTACTACAGTCACCACAGAAACACAGTTTATCAGACAAATACAACACTCACCCAACTACACGGGGCTGATAAACAAATGGCCCAAGCCCCTAAAATGAATTAACAACAACCATCACAACAAGCTTGCAAGTCTCTTCCATCATCATTGTTACCAAAAGTATTTATTTACTGAACGTCCTAAACAATTGGAACCCTCCTTAAAAATAAATAACATTCAGTAAATAAATAATATCTTATAATTTGTAGAGGTCATTCACAGTCTAATAATAATAATAATAATAATAATAATAATAATATGTTGTTAGACACACTATTTTTATTTTTTTCGAGGATGTCGAGATTCCGGAATGTTGTGTTCACAGAAATTCATGTACGTGCCATTATCAATCGGCATAAGGCTGTCGTATTTGTTCTCTTTCCTTTATTACATTACTGAGCCTAGATCGAACCCTCGAGGAGGATAGCACTCTGCTGAGCTACACAGACTCGCTATCATTTAATTATTATTATTGTTTGATACAGTACATTAGGTATAACACATTGCTGGTACATAACAACATAACTACACGGGCTTCAGGGATCCAAAGTATTGTTATTGAAACAGCCACTTCTAAGCTGGAAAGTCGAAATCACTACCCATGAACTTCCAGACGATTCGGGTTGTTGAGAGAACTACTGCCTTCTACAGTTGAGTATCCAGATCCAGTTCTTTAAGGCCTTGGAGCAAGGTACTTGGGATCACGCCCGTACTTGAGACAATGACAGGTATGGTCTTTACCCGTTCTACATGCCATTGCCTATTGATAGGGCCGACCAACTCGCTATATTTGCTTTATTGGTATTGTTATTATTATTATTGTTATTATTATTTTATTATGTACATGTGGCACCGTACATGTATTAAATCTTGGAAGTATTTTTCCATGGTTTCCCACTTCTACCCCAGGCAAATGCTGGGATGGTTCCTAACTTAAGGCCACGGCCACCTTCTTCCCAATCCTGGCCTGAATTACAAATACCCAAATTACTACAGAAACCACTAAAACACAGGTTGTCAGACAAATTCTACCCACTCCCATCTACATGGGGCTAAATGACCAAAATCGCCAAGCCTCTAAAACAAAACATCAATTATTTTACTTCCGTCTTAAATGCTAGTTCTGAGCAGACAACAGGATGTCATAATTTTGACCCACTGTATTTCAATAACGTGCCGGACGCCAATGACACACCAGGACTGATTATCGAAATTATTTTATACTTTCACTTACAAAGTAGGCTACACAGTACTACCAGTCCTAACGTCCCAAGCCATTGCGTAAAATTTCGACGACAACAACAACAACAACAACAACAACAACAGCAAAACAAATTTTCTTACGAGATGGGTATCGCTATCCTCATAACAGCTGATACCACCCCTCAACCGGTTAGGTCAATGCTCCGATTACGTAACAACTTCCCCTTCGCGCGTCGTCCCACCTTGCCTCGCCTCGTTTCCCCAGACTGCCATCCCACTTTCTGTTTT
Source organism: Meconema thalassinum (assembly GCA_946902985.2). Lineage (NCBI taxonomy): Eukaryota > Metazoa > Arthropoda > Insecta > Orthoptera > Tettigoniidae > Meconema > Meconema thalassinum. The sequence continues at coordinate 554,189,830 of OX336389.2, read as the reverse complement.
AAGAATTTCTGAAAAACCTAAAAATATTGACTTTTTAATGATTAATTTTCAATTTAAAGATAGGTGACAAATTTCTTACCTAGAAATCTTAGAACAACAGTCTCTTCTATCATCAGAGTAACGGACTTCCATTATATCAATTACACCTTGTATAAGCACTCGACACTTTCATCACAAATAAATATTTTTTCTTCAGCAAACCATCACTAACCTTAAATTCACATGGTGATCTGAACTGATACATTTAAAATCTCCTTGTTTAATGTTACTTCATCTAGCTATTCTGTTCAATAAAATACCTATATCGTATTACAGTATTTAGTATTGTTATTATTTTAAGACATTTACTTATTAACATTTCACATTACTATTCCTAGAAATATTCATTTTACAATGCTTATGCATAATAATCTTGTTCTTAAACTATTATTTACAAACTTTTGTCTCTTAAATTGTAATATATAATATTGTCTTTCACATCCCATTACCTGTGGCTAATTTTGCAAACTATCTCATTCGTTATCACCATGCCCCGTCGTCACATAATATGATGAAATAATAATGTTATTGGTTTTACTTCCCTTTTAACTACTAACGCTTTTAGAGACGCCAGGGTGCCGGCACTTTGCCCCGAAGAGGAACTTAATCGTACCAGTAAATCAACTGACACGGCTCCTCAAATGCCAACTGACTGCACCAGGATTCGATCCTGAAACCTTGGGAACAACAGGTGAGAACGTTTCTGCAGCGCCACGCAACCAGTACTAATAATACGTATGTGAACACTGTAGTAATTCGGGGCATTTCCTAGTCAATTAAGATCAGAAATGTTTAAAGCCATTCCAGAAAATATTCAAACGTCCTCTCTGACAATAACTACGACATTCCTTTCCATACAATTCTCTATGGATAAAGGTTCCGCCTTTATTTTACCCAAACATTGGATAATTAGTAATGTCATCAATTGTTACTGATCTTTCTGTTCTACCAGACTAGAGTTACCATTTCAATTACTCCTATATGCGTACATTACTGTAGCATACTTGCCATTACCTCACCTTAACAATATCATGTGAAAATCTCATAAGTCTACTTTCAATTTTTTACAAAATCCGTAAATAGGCTAAAAGTACGGAACACTCATGGGCGTGCTCCACGTGTCTGGAAGGTAGACAACACACATGCCACTCCGCAACACCAACACGTTAAGGCTAAATGTCCCGTTTTTTAGTTTGTAATTCTGACACCACGTAGTAGCACCAAAGTGAGACAATTTCTTTTTTCACTTTTCTCTTGAACGAAAGCTCGTATTTGTGATCTGAAAACCACTATGTATACTAGACTGCAATTGAATTGATATTAATACGATGCATTTTCCAAAATGTGAAAAACAAAAAAGTTACCAACAGTTTTTTATATCTCTGTAAAATATGAAAAAAACTGGTAATACGAAAATGGAGATTTATTTCCTGTTTCCAAAGCATTTTTTCAGAATTAAAATCAGGTGAATGGAATCGACAGCATTAGTTCGGGAATTGTTTTGAAATGGGTGGTAGGCGGCGCGGCTCCACAAGATTTCCTGCGCAAGGAAAATGATGAACACGCTGACAGGGCGGAGGGAGAAGGGAACAATTTGACGACAGGAAGGAGTTGTCTTCCTCTTGTCACAAATATTATAGTTCGAGTTACGTGTACAAGTGCCTAGGCGTGGAAAATATCTGAGCAATAAAATTATACTGTAGTAGTGTCACAATATGTAACGTTGACACAATGTGTTCGTACAGGTGCTTTTCTTACTTCCTCGAACATTCTTGTTGATAATAATACATTGTAGGGGCTTGGGACAGCTTGGTCATCAGTACCTTTGGCTGACTGCGTGGCTCAGCGGTAACGTTCTCACCTGCGGTTCCCAAGGTTACAGGATCGAATCCTGGTGCAGCCAGTTGGCCTTTGAGGGTGCGCGAATGCGAGGGAGCCGTGTCATTAGATTTACTGGCACGTTAAAGATCCCCTTCGGGGCAAAATTCCGCCACCCCGGTGTCTCTAAAAGCCGCAGTAGTTGAAAGGGACGTAAAACCAATAACGTTATTATTATTATTATCATCATCATCATCATCATCATCATCATCATCATCATCAGTCCCGTGTAGTTGATTATGTGTGAGACTGTATTAGAGTCAGGGATGGGACAGGTGCCCTGAAACTTCACGTACGGTACTATTACGGCATTTACCTGGAGGGATTGTGGAAAACCCGGTTAAAACACACTCAGGATAGATGCTGACAGCGTTGGATTCCCTTCTAGGTAACTGTTTTATAGTTATTTGAGGATAAACTCCCGAACAAAAAACATATTGTTCCGACATTAGTAATACTTTGTAGGGCATAATTCTTACCGCACAGATCAGCGACTGGTTTCATTCGATGCGAAATTGAATACTGTACAGAAAGATATGACTGGTTTGTAGTTAGCACGTTATTGATATTTTAGAAAAAAGATAGACAAGATAGGTTCATGTTCAGGTTTATTGGGAATATCTATTCTAAAAACCATCCGATGCGGACGTCCAACTCTAGGTATCGTCTTCTAGACATAACAAACAAGACCACAACCGTGACATATTCTAATCAATGGATCAATTATCGATTTATAAGAGGACAAATGCGGACGCACATATACCTACATACATACATTTATTTTGGTGATTCGTATGGTTCTTTGGTTCTTTTGACTCTATTTCCCTTTTTTTTTCGTGAGATCTGAAACGACTCCGTGAGGCCAATCACTATAACTTACTTCAATTTTCATGGAGGTAATAATAAAAGTTCATTTATGTAGGACATTTTATTACAATAAACAAATTATGAAAAGGCATAACAAGAGCAAAATTATTATGTACATAATAGAATTAAAATTCCTAAGATATTCTCATCTGCCTATTGTTAGCACAGGCACTAGTACTGCGTACTATAAACAAACAAAAATATTATACCTAATTATTTCCTGTTCTTGAAATCAATGCTTCAATTTTTAGCCTATTTTCAATTTTGAAAAAATAGGCTTATGCGATCACCTTTTGTCCGTGTGTGTGTGCGTATGTGTGTGTGTGTGTGTCCCCCTAATACAATCTAAACGGCTGGAGAGATTTCAATGAAACTCGGTAAGTTCATAGCTCTATTCCGGGCAACCCCGACCGTGCCCTTCAAATTTTGTTACGTCTCACCAATCCAACATGGCGGCTGTGCGAAATATTTCAGCAGCATTCAATATCTCCGAAACTATTACCGATATCACCCTGGAATTTTGTATGGTGATAAAGGGAACTACTAGAATTTCACTTATGTGACCTTTGAAAACCTGGTAACTACAAAACCAACATGGCGGCCAAGCGAATTTGCGACTTTTAAATGGACGTTTCTCGCGATTTAACCAACCAAACGCAATGAAACTTGGCACAGTGTATGTTTATATACATTGTAATGCACCGACATCTAACTTCGTTCAATTGTTTACATAACCTCAAAATGGCGGCTGTGCGAAATATTTCACAGGCATTCAATATCTCCGAAACTATTTATGATATCAACCTGAAATTTTGTACCGTGATAAAGAGCACTGCTACAAGTTTATCTATGTAACTTTCAAAAACCTGTAAAGTACGAAACGAACATGGCGGCCAAGCGAAGTTGACACATTCTAAAACATTTTTCTCGTGATTTAATCATATGAGCGCATTGAAATGTGGTACAGTAAATGATTATATATATTGTCATTCACTGGCATCTAATTTAGTTCAATTGTTTACATAAACTGAATATGTCGGCTGTGCGAAATTTTAAAATTAAGTTTTTATTCTTGTGTCGTAATCATGCGATCGAAGTGAAAGTTTGAATAATGAAGCTACGCAATAATTTTCCTTTAATGGTACATAACTCTATGGCCTATACATATAACAATTCAAAATGGCGAGCATCCGAAATATTTTGACGGTTCTCAATATCTAAGAATCTTTTCCAGCACTCAAACTGATTTTTTTAATGTTCATAGAGGCTATGAACATAAGTTCACCTATATGACTTTCAGTAACCTGGTGAGCACAAATCCAACATGGCAGCGACGCGAATTATAAATATTTAAATGGACGTTTCTCGCGATTTAACCATCTGAGTGCAGTGAAACTTTGCACGTTAATGCTTATACAAATGTTAATCCACTGGTATCTAATTTATTTCAATTGTTTTCTTAACCACAAGATGGCAGGTGTGCAAAATTTTAAAATCTCGTTTTTACTTCTTGTGTCCTAATCATGCGATTGAAGTCTGAAAACCACACACGTACACAATAATCTTCATGTAATAGTACATAAATAAAATCCAACCTGGCTACCATCTGATATATTTAGTCGGTTCTCAGTATCTACGAATCTAACATAGCAATCAAACTGAAATTTTGTATGTTGATAGAGGCAATTAATATGAGTAGGATATATGCAAATAGGCCGTATTGTTCTTCACGGAACTACTTGTTTCCATATCAAAGATAGCGTTTCATGTTTTACACACACTCAGTATTTTACTTCACCTCTGGTTCTCTTATATCCACTGATCTGGTCATCCTGGGATCAATGATCTCAGGCAACAAGATTTTCTCGCAGCAGCATGTCAGTTACATAAGCATAGGCATAAGCATTGTTTGTCTCCAGAACTTTTAGTCCCTCTTTATTGTTTCTATGTAAATGTCCTTAGGCGTTCATACCACAAAATAACATATTTCCCGCTATGTTATTTCCAACTGGCCCTGGTTGTGGAAATAAAAACCATGTGAGTGTTAGAGAGTTATCAATCTGTTCTCTTCTGAATGGCACTGTTCTTGACATTCTCTGGCTTTCTTTTTCGCTTACTTTCTGCCAAACAAAATCCCTTTAGCTTTTTGCAGGCTTCCAGTATGGTCATATTCCGTGCAGAATAAGGGCACTTGACTTTGACTACAGCGTCGTCTTCTTTTAATCCGTCTGGGGAGGCATCTAAAAACCCATACGTTTTATGCACGAAAATACCACATTCTTCTTCTTTAACAATAATACTTCTTTCAGGACTTGTATTTGCACAAATTGCCTTATTAACTTTTCTACCGATTTCTCCTCTAAACTTCGTTTGCAATTCGCTCATTACCACAGTCATACTGCATTGCTTTTGAGTGAAATTCGCCGTACAGAATGGTTTTTGCTAATGGAGCCCATTTCGAAGTAGGTTTCCTCTTGCATACATATCCAAAATTGGATGCCGTAAGTCTGTCCTTTCTAGCTGTGTGCCACTTTTCATTTTCCCTTTGGCCCCTTCCTTCCTTTTCCAGTTTTTGTATATGGCCTTCACTAAACGTTAGTTGCTTGATCTTCTCATCACTAAACTCTCTCAACAGTACCTCATCGAAATCCAACTGCATTGATCGATTTCTATAATCACGTGAGACAGTACGTTTCATTTCATTACACTGTTGTCGGGACATTATTTTCCCTTCTCGCGTCGCAAATAAACTTTTTCGGAAAGCTGCTCTTCTTCTCTTTCTGGTGAGTGCAGTGTCCTTCACTATTGTGGGAGTTTTTTTTCTAAACGGATTTCATTGTTTTATAGTGCCAGGATGGCCCAAACTGAAAGACCAGTCCGGCAGCTTTGGTTCAATGAGTGAAGGAACCTCGTTTCCCTCGATTGATCTGCTTACCTCCCGTGAATTTTGCAACAAGGGACATATAATTTTCGGCAGCATTGCTGGTGGCGTTTGATACTAACTGGAAACCTTTTGCAATTAGGGGCTGCAAGCAATAACATGTATGTTTGGTTGGAGTTAGCTGTTTGTCTTCACCTTGCCCACTGGCAGTTCAAAAGTACTGTTTGCAGTCTTTATGGATCCCAATCCAGTATTTCCGGAAAACAATTTTCCATTTTCACATTCGCTACGCCTTTATTTTTCCACACAACGCATTGTTTTCATTTGAAGTATAACTTGCTTCTCTGAAAAAAGTTGACACTGAATAGTTCGTAATTTTGTACTCCTATACTTATGTATTAGAAGTAAAAAACAAAATACACCCTTGGCGCGACAGCCCATGAAGGGCCTAGGCCTATTTTTTTTTTTTTTTTTTTTTTTTTTTTAGGGCCTGGTTTCCTTTTCTTGGTACTTAGTCGCAATCTCCTCAGGGATTTAGTGGAACGCCCTTGAATCGGTTTTGGTGGTGGCTCCATTTTTCAACAAAAACGAAAAAATAACTCCACGTGATGACCGTAATGCTCTCCACCAGTCGTAGCCTAGCGTAGCGGTCAGCATGGTTCGCTGCCGCCCCGGAGGTACTGGGTTCGATTCCCGGCTCTGCCACGAAATTTGAAAAGTGGTATGAGGACTGGAACGGGGTCTACTCAGCCTTGGGTAGTACAAATGAGTAGAGGGGGTTGATTCCCACCTCAACCATCCTCGAAGTGGTTTTCCGTGGTTTCCCACTTCGTCTTCGGGCAAATGCCGGGATGGTACCTACTGTAAGGCCACGGCCGCCTCCTTCCCTCTTCCTTGCATATCCATCCCAATCTTCCTTTCCCGTCCCATCCCTCATGAGGCCCCTGTTCGCTTTGCAGGTTAGACCGCCTGGGTGAAGTGCTGATCACATCTCCCCAGTTGTATCCAATACGACCCAGGGTTCCCAGCTCTAGGACACTGCCTGGAAAGGCGGTAGTGATGAGTTCCGTCGCTGAGTCCGTGGGAACCACCAGCCTGGAGGGTAAAATTGACTAAAAGAAAAAATCTATTCTACCAGAAATACTGTCCAAAAAATAAAGTGCCGAACGGGCATTAAAAAATAATACTGTTGCAGGTAAAATAAATAAATTTTAAAAAAGTAATTAATGAGATCGATGAACTAAAAACAAGAAGTCGTAACTAGGAACTGGTAAAATATCAAAGGATCACTCAGAAATATCTAGACCATGACAATAATTCAGAACTAACAAGCAGTCAATCGCAATATTGGACAAGATGCTCGGGAATTCCATATCGTCTGGCAAGGTTGTCGCTCTCTCAAATAACTCTAGCTCCACTCCCCTCCCCCCAACCCTCCACCAACCCGCTCTCCATGACCTTGTTCTACTGCCGCGCCTTGTTGCAAATACAGTAACAGTTTTATTTACAAACTTCCCAAAGTGATCCCGACGGTTCTATTCAACCTATTTAGGTTTTCGATGCGGCTTTGGAATCAGTGAGTGAAACTCAACTTCCGTATTACCCGTTTTCTTTCGAATTTTAATCAGATATTTGAAAAACGAACAGCAACTTTTCTGTTTTTGAAATTAATAAGTAAGCAATGAATTAATATCAATTATGCTACTAGACAGAGTGCATAGCAGTTTTCAGATCGCAGATCGGAGCTCCCCTTCGATACAAAAATAAATAAATAAATAAATAAATAAATAAATAAATTCAGCTTCGCTTGTGCTGCCATCTGTTGAAATATATTCTTACCAAAGTGTCGGGACATTTAGCCTTAACATCAACTGGTCAGTAGCACAAATACTGTACAAATTCCAATAACGATTGGAATATCCAAGCAACACGTCTGTAAACAATCCTACAACCTCAACTACCTCATTGTTTATGGACTTCTTCTGCAGCAATACCCCTTCGAAAGAAAGAATGTGAAGGATATGGCGGGAGCTTGGAACAGCTGATTCGAATAATATAAATAAATAAATAAATAAATAAATAAATAAATAAGTTACACATGAAGCTATGCTACATTTATCACCTGTATTCAATTCAATAAATACAACATAGAGGGCAAACACTCTACACTTACAAAGTAATCTGATGAATATAAAAACACTCCCTGTGCAATGATTGTCCTTCAAGATGAAACAAGATTCTGAGTGGAGGCCGTTCACAGTATAGTTGACACACATACGACAGATCACGATAACACCATGCACAGTCACTGTACCGCGACACTTTACGGTTAATAAGAGCTTTCTTGATAATACAAATGTAATATTAAGGTAAGGAAATATTTAGTACTGAGTACTCAAACAAGCCACTTTGTAGCGATATTACTGCCGTGCTTTTACATTGTCGAGTTGTAGGCATTTGAGCACTATGACGGGAAACAATAGAAACAGTTGAAACAACAATAAAGTAGTAATAATAATAATAAGAGAAATAACAAAGTAAAAATGGAAAATGTAAACGAAACTATGATAATGGAAGGAACTCCGACACGGACGGTTGACAAGCAACTGAATGAATGAACACGCGCGCTGCCAACGTGTTGTGCTGTCAAACTCCAGCCAATAGGAGCCCGCGGTGGCCATATTATATCATTCCCACCAAAAGCTTCACATTCTTTCTTCCGAGATAAAAGATATAGTACATTAAGATTTCCAGCCCCAAGACACCGGTTGAAACTTCGTCCTCGACCAACTTAATGAATACCTTTCTAAGGTTAATTCTGCGTCACACAGACTGACTATATACATAATTCTGATTGATGAAGGGTACGTAGTACTTAGTAGAATCGTGAACTTAGTGTCTGATTTCTCATCTATAACTATTTGGTGCATTTTATTGCACCCATTGTAATGGCAATGCTTCTCTCATTGCAGGCCAAGAGCTGTCATATTCCAACATAGGTAATCCAGTCAAAATTGATCGAAAGCTACACTAGAGTAACAGCATTCTTACACACGTGTTGTATTGTTTCAGGCTGCGAGTCCTGCCTGTACTGAGCTGGAGACCATCGTATTGGATTGGCTGGGTGAGTACCACTAGTAGAACACGTGAAACCTAGTGCTAATGCGCAAGGACATGGGTTCAAGCTCCACCGTCGGTCATCCTTGAAATGGGTTTCCTTGGTTTCCCATTTTCAACTCCAGGAAAATGCTCGAGTGGTACCATCTAATAGACAATGGCCGTTATCTTCCAACTACATGATAAACTTCTTTCACTCAATCATTCATTTTCATTGTAGGCAGATGAAGCAACCATTACAACCACTAAAACACAATCAAATGGATGATAAAGGCCAGTTAAGAAAGTTTCACACTTGCATATTACATAAGTCATTCACCTTTCCTTCTGAACATGTGAGACGTGTGTTTCCTTTTTAGGGAAAGAAACACTTAAGTGGTTCTAGTGGAGCAGATTATTGCTTCAAGGGTCAGAAATTCGAAGTCAACTGTCCCTAAGAAACACTTTATAATTATTAATACAGAATCAAATAATATAAAGATGTATATTTCTGTTTGTTTTATTAGAAACCTTACGTTATATTTTCAGTTCAACCAATCACAAAACAATACAATAATTCTGATGTTCAGATTTACAGAAACTCGATTGGTTGAACTGTAAATACGACGTAAGGTTTCTAATAAAAATGGAGTTGGTGTGAAGGATGAGTCATTCGAGTCCTTTCTTGTGTCATTGATTATGAACAGTTATGAAAGAATCTAACGAATTGGAAGCGTAGTAATGTATATATTTCTGTTTATTTTGTTGGAAACCTTACGTTATACTGTATTTTCAGTTCAACCAATCACAAAACAATACAGTTATACCAACGATAAGTAGCACATTGTGTACAGTGGGGATAGTTCCAGTTTGGCAGGACAAGAAGGTAGCAGCCAGACTGAATATGTTCTTCCTCCTTCAAGAAACAGCAAAGTGTACAGTATTGTCACAATATTCCATGAGAAAACATTACACGATATCCGAAACGTAAGAGTAAAGGCTATTGTAACATGAAACAGAGACGCGTGGACAAGGGAAGCAACACACAAAGGAATGTGCCCTCACACAACAAACAATAACTACAGGAGAACAAGGTTATAGCCAACATTACAGGAATTTGCAATAGGCTATTGGTCAAATGAATCAGCCATACAAATTGGACTTTTGAACTTAAATGCTTCAGTAAATGTTATTAGTAATTTGAAAACTGATTTTCGAATAACGTCGCGTCATATAACTATGCTCGAATCAAAGAACGCAAATCAGGTATACGGATAAGTAATCCAACGTGCACATTAGTTACTGAGGTCACTTGAGGGGCCGGGACATCGTGGTCATTTAGCCCCGGGTATTCTGGTGCGTGTGTGTAGAATTTGTCTTATAACCTTTCTTGTTGTGGTGTAGGCTATGTACTGTATTAGTGCATGTATTTGTAATTTGAGGATTGGGGTGGCCTTGTCTTAAGTTAGGAACTATTCCTGTATTTGCCTGGAGAGGAACTGGGAAACCACGGCAAACCCCTTCCAGGATGGCTGAAGAGGGAATCGAACCCACCTATTTTCATATTTTCCTTACGAGGCTGAGTGGACCTTGTTCCAGTCCTCATACCAGAATTAAATTTCGTGGAAGAGCCTGGAATCATACCCGGACCTCCAGGGCAACAGCCATGCATGCTAGCCGCTACACCGCGAGGTGGTCAACCATGTATAACTGGAGTATGTTTGGAACTGCGATTAGAACAAATTCAACCATGAGCTTGCAAACGAAATAATAATATCCATAAAAGTTGAGAAACACACTAAAGGGCCAATGGTATCAATCCAAAGAGCTACACACAGCCGCACGGCTCTCGCTGCATTGTCAGTGGATGAGAGTTTAGCAAGCAAGCAAACTGCATTCATTATGCTTCCAGGAACAGAATGGGAATAGGTGTGTACTGCCAGTATGGTTCCTAAGTTAAGGCTACGGCCTCTTCCTTGCAAATCCTAGTCTCAATTACAAACACACACTACTACAGACACTACAATGACAACAGATTGTCGGACAGAGCTAAATGACCACGGTATCACAAGACTCTAACGAGACGCATCAGGAAAGAAATCCAACCAGTTCCACCTGAAATGCTGATGTCGATAATTTATAATTTCGTTCGCCAACACCATTAGTGCATAACACTGGATAGCGACTACATAAGGTGCGTAATTTTCATAACTTAAAACGGCGTAAAGGAGAAATAATTTTAAGTCTGAGATTTGTTGATGACATCGTCATCTTGCCCGACACGCCAGAGGATTTGAATGAGTTTTTGAATGGCATAGACTCCGTCTTTACAAAAGAATTCATGATGAAAATTAATAAATGTAAATCAAAAATATTGGAATGCAGCCGAAATCAATCAGAAAACCCTATGGACGTCAAATTGGAAGGTAAAAAGCAAAAGGAAGTAGCAGACTTCTGTTACTTAGGAAGCAAAATAACCAGTGATGGACGAAGTAAAGAGGATATCAAAAAGTAAGTTGGCTCAGGCAAGGAAAGCAATCTGTTGACATCGAATATAGATTTAGGTATAAAGAAGTCATTTGTGAAAGCCTTTGTCTGGAGCGTGGCACTTTATGGAAGTGAAACTTGGACTATTGGTGCAGCAGAAAATAGGAGAATTGAAGCGTTTGAAATGTGGTGTTACAGGAGAATGATGAAGATCAGACGGGTAAATAGGATTGCAAATGAAGAGGTATTAAGACGAGTGGGAGGGAAGAGATGTTTCTGGCGACTGCTTACGAAGAGAAGAGATAGGTTGCTAGGACACATGCTAAGACACCCAGGAGTAGCAAGCTTAGTTATGGAAGGAAGGGTCGACGATAAGAACTGTAGGGGTAGACCAAGGTTAGAATATGCTAAACAGATTGCCTCGGATGTAGGGTGTGGTAGCTATGCAGAGACGAATCGATTAGCTCAGAACAGGGAGACATGGAGTGCTGCTTCAAACCAGTCAAAAGACTGAAGACAAACAACAACAACAACAACAACAACAAATCGTCGTATGTGTTATAATATTACAAAATATTGAGTTACGTTGTCTCTCAATTAGCATTCTTGTGGTACATGTCACTGTATGACGCATATTTAAATGCTAGAGTGTTTCTGTCGGGCTCTATGTACAGTAACTTCCTATACTGTTGTATCCACCTGAGCAGAGAAACAAGCAAACTTACGCTGGTGTCTCTCATAATTCAGCTGATGTCAAGATGAGATGCTTATCCTCAATGTGACCGAGCCAGCAGCCTACACAGACCATGTCGAAAACAAATTTTCATGGATGATAAATCTGAAAAACTGATGCGTCACAACAGAATTGTTTCCTTTAAAGACGTCACGGCTTTTATCAAGGTTACTCGAGTTCTGACATGCTTTAATACGTCCTGAAGGATCTCCCTTCAGTATTGAAGACTAACTATTCTTAGATTCCATTGAAGTGACAAACATGTTATGAGGGTACCGACTCGTACTAGATGGTTTGTCATGGTGTTGTTGTTGTTGTTGTTGTTTGAGTCTTCAGTGTTTTGACTGGTTTGATGCAGCTCTCCATTCCTCCCTGTCCTGAGCTAATCGTTTCATCTCTACTTAGCTACTTGTTTAATGTACAATTTTCACATGGTAATACGAATTGATCTGTGCTACTTCAACATGAAGGAAGGTTGATATTAGCAAACCTAATCAACTCAGTATTGATGTTTCATACCGTTGATGTGATGTTTGACTTGTTGTGTCAACAGGTAAAGCTATCGGACTACCGCAGGAGTTCCTGACCTTCGCAACCAACAGCAAGGGAGGCGGTGTCATTCAGGTAAGATATCACTAGTCAAACCTATGTGGTGTAATTTTGTACCACCGTTTACATTGACTGACGATAGTTGTGTCTGGGAGCAGTGAGATTATCCATTTCGCAATTTTGTTCCTTCGAGTAATTGGCATATCTAAGGAAAATAAACCAGAAGAAATCATCTGCTATTTTATTCATATACAAGAAGCCATAGAATGACTAGATCAAAAGTTGAACCTCGGATACTCCATTATTTCAAAATAAAACGAAACTTTAAACAGAATTCATACATACGTATCTTAACAGAACATACACACTGTAGTATCCAAGGTACAAGTGACCTATACGCACTTACCTGGGATGTCAAGAGAAGATGAGGAAATTTCTACATTCAGAGAACAATCTCTCGAGAAAACTGAACGATGCCTTTGGGAGGGAAAACAAAATTAGAAACAGATCTGAAATACTGTAGCAGTGGGTTACGCCATCAGGAAACCTTATGAATGTACACAGTAAGGTGAAGTTAGTTAAGTAAGTTATTGTTGTTTTAAGGGGCGGAACTACGAGGTCATCTGCCCCGAGTAAGGTGAAGGAACAGCCAGGAAGAAGCTGAAGGACAAAACACAAATGAAAAATTTCGAACGAACTTGGTCTCATGTAATGGTCCTCATAAGGCTTGGAGGATAAACGATGTGCTAAGAGTAAACGACGGATCAGGTAAGCTATGTCTCACTTGATGCAATACAAGTAAAACATAAGCTTCAATAATTTTGGTAAGTGCTGTTTTATTCAGCTGAAACAACTGCTTATCAGACGATTCTGATGTCTGAATGGATGAAAAAATAGCCCATAATTTGTGAAGCTGATGTTAATTTGATCTTGGATCATTGAAATTTCACCAAATATAATACAACTCTCAAGTCACATGAAACTTGTCCAAGTAAGGGTGATGGGTAATTACTCTCAAATCCGTATGTTATAGTCCATTGTCTTAGCGAGGGAATAAACAAGTAGGCCGTATGTGATAAGACGATATTATACTTGGAATTTCTCAAAATATGTTTGTCTTTATTCTGTGTCAGTGATATTAATGATAGTTGTCCACGTTGCCAAAGGTACACCGCAAGCCGAAGAGCTGAGTACAGCTTTCGTAACTAAACGAATAAAGCAGTACACAAATAGCATGTCCAAGTAGAAGATCTAACTTGAAGTTAATGTCACATTTGATACATTTAACTGTGACCTTTGCAGTATTTGAAAGGTAAACTTGATTAATATTGTCTTCTGACCGTCCTACTTGAGATTTCAGTGGACAACCCCACCACTTCTCACCAAATGAACTGCAGGAGACATTACCTTTCAGAGAGATCATCGTACTGGTCGTATTGTCTCTGATAATCATCCACCAAATATTGTTGATATGAATCACGGAGACTATTACTTATGAGGATATTTGGATAATTTCGTTTATCAGTCACTAGTGTAGAAAGGAGGAAGGACAAATTAACGTAAATTGCAAACAAATTCACAAGATTATCATCTACGATCTAAAAATTCACGAGAGTATATTTACCCAGTCATTGCTCATTCACTGGATAAGAACTCTTCAGGCTGTAGTCGATGCGGACCGAGGATGGTTAACGATATTTTGTAGGGGCCAACATGGCTGTGTTGCAAGGAATAGACTTATATTCTGTGAGCTGCCAGAATTGTATTGACATTTGACCGGAAATTCCACGTCAGTCATCACCCCTCTGCCTCTTGCCCAATCCATGTTCGCATAGTTGATGTAATAATAGGCCTACTCTGCGTTGCAATATCACAGCCCATGTGCGTCAGTGCCAGGTTAGCTTTGTCACTGGCTTGTACAGTGTGATCGCCCGGTATTCTGTTTGGCAACCTTGTTCCCTGACCACATGGCGAGGCGAGAACTGGCAATCCCATGATGGCAGCTCACAGAGTATAGGTGGTTAATTACAATAACCTTTTCATCAAAGATTTATGTTAATGCATTTTGTTGATTAACTCTAGCTTTTTTGTTTGTTCCCCCCTCTTGCAGACGTCAGCAAGCGAGTGTGTGCTCGTCACCATGCTGGCAGCCAGGGCTCAAGCTATCAAGATGTTGAAGCAACAACAACCGCAAGTAGAGGAGGGACTTCTGTTGGCCAAGCTCATGGCATATTGCTCCAAGGAAGCTCATTCATGTGTTGAAAAGGCTGCAATGATTTGCTTCGTGAAGCTTCGAATTCTTGAGCCAGATGATAAATGCTCGCTTCGGGGTGCAACTCTGAAACAGGCAAGTAAACAAGCTGCATATAAATATTAACAATATTCTTGGCCGATGAAGTGTAGTGGTGTTTGGAGCTACTTGAATTAGCATACGCTGGGTCTGAAAGCAATGCGGTGTGCATGAAAGAGAAACCCAAGCTCAAGAAACGTGAAGGATTGTTGATATCTTAATTCATGACAACCAAAGTAAATAATCCAAGCAGTATTAAGAACAAATATTCGAATGAACAGCTTCCAAATGGAAGAAGTAATCGCTCATATACCCCTGGTGACTTGTGTAGCAGTGTGCGCCAGAGCGATAAATTCTTTCCTAATGAAACTCCCTTTGCATAATTTATGACTCCATAAGGTTTACTAATCAGAAAGAAGCTTGTAGTTTAACGTGACCGTTAATCTCGCGATCATGAGCCACGTGACCTCCTTTTTACGTGGAATCCGAACCACAGGACATGGCATTTCACATCGAAAATCTCACATGCATTGACCGGGAATCGAACCCGGTCCGCCTTGGTGAGAGGCATACAGCTTGA
Source organism: Meconema thalassinum (assembly GCA_946902985.2). Lineage (NCBI taxonomy): Eukaryota > Metazoa > Arthropoda > Insecta > Orthoptera > Tettigoniidae > Meconema > Meconema thalassinum. Next base: position 554,174,430 of record OX336389.2, on the reverse strand, counting down.
CCGCTGCGCCACCACGCCCCTTGTTTACTAATCACCAGGGGGCCTTGAGCGTGAGTTGAAGTGCTGCTTCTATGTATCTTATGTTCAAAATCATGCTGAATACAGTTACTGGGTAATAATTTGATGGTGCTGAATTAAAGTGTCAGTACAGCTTTAACATTTTGTTCACATTTCCCGTGCTTCATTTCTTCCTTCATAAACATCACGTTACATTTCGAATCCGTGGTCGTTATTAAAAAGTTCCTCTTCTTCCTATAAATTGGCATTCATGAACTTTGTTTTGCTAATTTTGTTGTAGCTGTTAATTTTTCTGAAATAAGCCGTCACTCAGTTGTTATTATTTATTCTTAAAATGCATTTTTATGTCTAACTATTATATTGCTTCAAAAATGAAGTAGTGATCTGCACACAGTGAGAACACTACACATTGACAACCATACAGGATTGATAAAAATCAGTGATCAAGAATGTTTTGTTCGAATAGGTGGTTTTGGAGCATTCTGTTGAAGGCCATGAGGAGGGTAATGTGTGAGGGAAAGTGATGAAGATTCAATGCATAGGTCTCCGGGTTTCTGGCATCAAAAACTTGTGACAAATGTCTATTTCAAAAAGGCATGCATATAAAGTAGAGTAGTCTAGTGATCAACGAACAGTATATCACTTACATACAAGACAATGAATACCTGATGTGTCATATTCTCCAAGACACTCAATGAACTGAAATACAGCACAGGCCTCTCTGTGCTTAGTAGAATCCCAGTAGTTGTTGTTACCACCAGGGGTTTGGGTCATCGTGGTCACCAGCTCAAACTGAAATTATTATTAAGTTCAAGGATTGGGGTATGTGCCCGCGGAGCTACTATGGAGAACTGGGAGTTACGAAAAAAGACAGTTTCCATGATACTAATCACCTTAAACTGAGCACGCAAAGTGGTAAGCGGAGGGCCGTGCTGCAAAAGAAACATTACGCATTGAGCTGCATCAGTACTCGAAGCCAGGTTTGCCCATAATATCTGTGGCAAGAATGAGCCAAAACTGGGTCAAATTGCTTATTTTTGAAACAACATCTGGTGTTTCATAGCAGCTGACTTATCAGTAGAACTTGTTTGGTGTGCATGTCTACTACTACAAAAATGAAAATCTAATGAAGGTTTATTTGTCAGTAGGCCTGTGAAACTTGAAAACATAGTTTCATGACCATCATCCATAGCACATTACTCACTGATCTGAAGTGCGCTCATTCTCATACTTTCAAACTGTCCACTGAGCTCATGGAAGCGGGGTAATAGCCTATTCAAAATTATGTACAGAATATATTATCTTTCGTTATTGCTCCATTTGAGGGGCTTCGACATCGTGGTCATTTAGCCCCGTGTATTTGGGTGTGTGTAGAATTTGTCTGATAACCAGTGTTTTTGTGGGGTCTGTAGTAAAGTGTGTAATTGCAATAATTCAGATGAGGATTTGGAAGGAGGTGGCCGTAGCCATAATTTAGGAACCATCGCAGCATTTTCCTGGAGTAGACGTGGGGAAATCAGGAAAAAACACTTCCAGGATGGTTGTGATGGGAATATCTTGGCAAAGCCAGGGATCGAACCCGGACCTCCACGGCTACAGCCAAGAAAGCTAGCCGCTACACATGGAGATGGACTTTCTTCGTTTTGTCACGCTGCACAACATGGTGGTAACACAAATTCTATACAAAAAACGAATAGGCTGCTATACGTGTTTAAATACTGTGACGCTAACATTTCTTCCTGCTAAACCGCGTACATTTTACCATTTTCTCGGGTTTTGACACTTCCTTCCCTAGGGAATCGTAGGTTTCCAGTTGCTTAGTTATACCCCACCCTCCCCTTATACCTTATTTGGTTGTGACTTGCGCATCGTCTCCGGGAGGTGTTGCGTCGCATCGTAATGGATATACTGTGAAAATTCAGTGATAGGTAAAGCAGGTATATGCACTTTCACTGGTTTCCTGTTGTGAAGAGCAGAAGGGAGTGACTTTGAACCATTATAGCAGCTTGGGGGAGTCCGCTGTCCTTGGGGTATATCCGAGACTTGTTCTCAAAATTGTCGCTTTCAGAGACATCTGCCGAAAGCGAAAGCTTTCAAAGATGATCTCCCCTTGAGTGGAAAAAGATGCGCATCAATGCGGTTCTCATCAGGAGAACAGTTTGAACACTCCAGTGCAACTTTGAGATCCCCTCATAATTTTCTTTTCATTTCCAGGCAATGGAAGAAGACCAGAAGTTGGGGCATGTCCCGTTCTTCGTCTCCACCACTCTAGGCACCACATCTTGCTGCTCGTTCGATAACCTGTCCGAGATTGGACCTGTATGTAAGACCTTTCCTTCTGTCTGGCTACATGTGGACGGTGCTTATGCTGGAAATGCCTTCATCTGCCCAGAGTTGAAACCTCTGATGTCTGGAATCGAACATGCTGACTCCTTCAACACCAACCCCAACAAGTGGTTGTTGGTGAATTTCGATTGCTCAGCCCTATGGGTGCGGGATCGTATCCGTCTGACCTCGGCGTTAGTCGTGGATCCTCTGTACCTCCAGCATGGGTACTCGGATGCGTCCATCGACTATCGCCACTGGGGAGTTCCTCTGAGCAGGCGGTTCCGCTCACTCAAGATCTGGTTCGTGCTCCGCAGCTACGGTATCAGTGGGCTTCAAAACTACATCAGACACCACATTAAGCTGGCCAAGAGCTTTGAGAGCCTTGTGAGAAAGGATCCCAGATTCGAGGTGTGCAACGATGTTAAGGTGAGTTTGTAACGAAGATCTTCGTAATTATCATATCATTACTAAGGATTTACCAGCCTGAAAGATCAAAATAGCTAAAAGGAAGTAGTAGATATACGTGCAAAATCCCAAAAGCAAAAAAAAAAAAAACATTTCCAGAAGAGTTCTTAGAAATAAGAGAAAATCATACATCTCAGTGTCTTACATTGCCTGGGTCTGGCCATGTTTGGATTTTGCTGTTGAAACTCAAGAGCAACTCAGCTGAGCTACTACATGATTTAAGGGAATCAGTAATTAACAGAATCCGCGCCCTGTGACATCAGTCGCAAGAGCCGATGGTCTGTTGTGCGCGACTCGGCTTATCGTTAGTTACCACTAGTTAGTGGGAAGTAGCCTATATCTACAGGGGAGATGTGTACTTGCCACTCGGTGCATCTTATCGGGGCGCTATAATTGCTGTGATTCTAACATTTTCATAGATATACACTATTTTCAGTGAAGTTTAAAAATAAAGGAAATGTGTACATATTTTCTCACACAAATAAAAATAATAAAATCCAAACATTAGTGCGAAATATTTTGGAAGAAAGCTGAAAACACATATTTATCTTGTTTAACCTAGGCTATAATTAGGCCTAATATATGCACGAATTAACCGAAATAATAGAATATTTTCATATATTCTACTGGTCCTTTGCATTTCCACTTCTCCCTTCAATTAAATAAATTTTCTTTTGATGGACTAAATAGCTTTAGGAGGTACACGATCTACATTGTGAAAAAGTATTGAGGAACAATTTTAAACTCAAAACTCAGATTAGGTCGATGTTCCTTCCTTCGAAACACCACCACCACCACTATCCTAAAAATTCCATACCGATGATTTCAGCAATAGGTCCAATAATATGTACGAAATACTAAAAAAATATAGGCTACTATTTAAAATGCATCATCTACAGGGTATACTTCATAAGTAATGTCGTTTTTTTAAGAAAATTTTCCAAGTACAGAACATCAGATTCTATGGTCTTGATGCATCTTTCAGCGAGGTTTATTATCCCGCGACAGTACCAGCCTCTGTGTTTCGATGCGAAGAATTCGGCGAGACCCACTTCCACCGCTTGAAGGTTTTCATAATTTTTTCCACGCAAGAAATTGGCCATAGATCGAAAAATATAGTAATGTGAAGGCACAAGATCAGGGCTGTATGCTGGTAGTGATAGCAGTTTGACTCCTACCAATTCCTGATTTTTGCCATGGTTGTTCGTGCAGTATGAGGTCTTGCATTGTCCTGCTGCGAGAGAACTCTATTTCGGTTAACTAATCTCCGTCTCAAAATTGTATGAACTCGTTCCAGTTGTTGAGATTAAAGATCCGCATTGACTGCACGCCCGATTGGAACAAACGTCCAGCGAATTACTCCTTCAAAATTCTACCAGACACACAACATCAGTGCGGGGCCAAACCGATCTTTCTTACAATGACTTTGGCAGGTTGATGGGGACTGGGCCACTGTTTCGAGGCGTCAGCGTTGCGGTAATAGACCCATTTTTCATCACCATATGCCAATTCTTCTGATAAATCTATCATCCATGGGGTTACCGATAAACTGAATACAGATATCCACTCTACGGAGCCTGTTCAGGGGTCAATTCATGAGGTATATAGAGCGTCTCAACCTTAAAAGACAGTATGGAATTAAATGTAGTATTTGCCTCTCACTCGCACTCCTATGTCCTGCAATTAGCTTCGTCCTCTTCTACCCCGGCGATGTTGCCATTTCCCAATAATTGAAAGTGACAAATCTAAGAAAATATTTGCGTGGTATTATAGAGTATTTCCCGCTCTTTATGATGGTGTAAAAATAAAAGCCATAAATAACACATGGCCCAATTTTCACAATTACGATATTTTAGCGCGAATCTATATTTTTGCATTTATAAAACTTATCACGCCATAGATAATGAACTAATGATCGCAACAGATCAAGAATTTATTTTTAGATTGCCTGATGTTGGTAGAAGATACCCTACTTCTCAGGGCAGTAATTATTTTCATAATAAGAAAGTTGTGATTTTTTTTCTTAAATGTTACTTGAAAAATCTGGGATGGTGTCATATAAAAGTTAGCTAGCGAGAAAGTTTTTTGCTGTTGACTTTACGTTGGTGACTAAGCGAGAAGAAATGTTCATTAATGCCTGAAATAGTTTCTAAAACAAACCAGAGCTCAATATTAGGTAGCATTCATTAGTTATAGCATTTCGCTTAGTCCTCCCGCTCAGCGCTGACGCACCGGAACTTTGTTTACTAACGTGGCCCGCAGGCCATCTCCCCCGACTACGTTTGAAGGAGGGTAGGTGTTGATGTGAAGTAAAACTAAGAAATGAAGTGGATTTTGTGTTCTTTATAAATTGTCCGCCTCGTTGCGTTCTTGGCTGTCACTGTGCTGTCAGTGTGGAGGCCCGGGTTTGAATCCCGGCTCTGCCAAGAAATGTAATTCTGGTCTGAGGGCTGGAACGGGGTGTACTCAACTCCATGAGATAAAACTGAGAAGAGGCGGGTTCGATTCCTACCTCAGCCATCCTCGAAGTGGTTTCCGTAGTTTGCCTTTGTTCGTCCCGGGAATTAACAAGGGTTCGTTAATGGTGCAGAGTTAACGTTTCTGTGCCAAAAAGAATACGGTAGACACACACGACAAAATGACAGGTGAAGTATATGAAAAGTGGTTCGCCGAGCAATATTGTTGCTCAATGTTCCCGAAGGATCTAGCCTAGTAATAGACAATGTAGGCCATCACAGCAGAGAAATATGTTCTTGCTTGTCAGCTTACCACACCACCATACCACAGTGAACTTAATCCCATCGAGATGGTATGGGCGTAAGTGAAGAACTATATAAAATTGAACAACGTCTCGTTCAAGAAACAAGAAATGAATAATTTAATTTCGGCTGCATACCCCCACTTGACCACACAAAATTGGGTAAATTACGTGGACCACAATACAGTATATTATTATTATTATTATTATTATTATTATTATTATTATTATTAATATGTCATATTATAATTTATTCTAACCTATGATACTCGAGAAAAAGGCCTTATCATATTCATGAATAATTGAATAATTGAAAATTATAAATTATTATAATGTGTGCATTAAAATCGCGCTCTGAGCTTCGGTGTATCATAATCTAAATATTGTACCGCCTTTCGCTTCAAGGCATGAGGTACAATTATATACAACAAACAAATATTTTGGAAATTTCCCGAGTTTTGCGTAAAAGCACGCCTGTATACGAGTTATGTTACATCATGTGCCCGGCCTTGCAGAACTTGGTATATGCAGCAGATCTGGCATCAGCGCGCTCTATTTAATGCGTACTGTATTTTAAGGTAGAGACGCACTATAGATCGACAGCTTCTGTTTGATTTTCCAAGTTTCTTAATCTGGTGCCGTATGGTATCTTTTGATGCACCAAGTTCTTCTGACAGCCTACGAGTACTTCATTGTGGATGTTCTTCACAAACTCTGCGTGTATTCTCAATATCCCATAGTTTAGTTCTTCCAGAACGCGGTAAATCTGTAGTGTTTTCTTCTCCAGTGTTGAAACATTGGAACCATCGTTGTGCCACACGCTCACTAACGACACTTTCTCCTTCCACTTCACATATTTTCGAGCCACGGCAGCGGCTTTGTAATCCTGTTTCCATTCCAGAGTTTTCAGCCAAGCAAGCAAGGTGAATAGACGTGCAGTGAAGTGTAAGGAAGAATGGGAATCGCTATTCAGCAGTACCGGGCGGTCATCGGCCGCTGGCAGGCTAGAGTGAAGTGCGATTTCGGTGTCGGGAAGGTGATAGCGGGCAACGTCACTGAACAGATGGGGGTTTTGGCGATGGGGATGGTAGCGCTGGTTGTGGCGACGCTACTATTAATTGGAGGAGTGGAGTCAAACCCAGGGCCTGGTCAGCTGGGATGGCAAGAAATGGAAAAAATAAGGGAAATTGTAAAGGAAGTGTCACAAAATGACCAGATCCGAGACATTCTTCGTGAGCAATGTAAGGAATTTAAGGAGATGAAGACATGTATAAGAGAAGAGATGGGAATAGTGACAGAAAGGCTGACCGAGAATAGTAGAGAGATAAAAGACCTAAGAGAAAAGGTGAAGATATTAGAGGTGGAGGTAAATGAATTAAGGAAGGCCAAGCTGGATGAGAGAAAGAAAAACGTCTTCATTTACGGAATAAAGGAAGATGCCAAGGAAAGCACCGAGGATCTAACATCCAAGGTGCTCCGAGTGATTAGTGAAGGCATGCGGATAAACATTGGAGTCTCAGAGATTGACAATGTGACCAGGATAGGCCGGGGAAGGGGCACGAGGCCCGTGAAAGTGTCATTAGTTTCTTCGCTGATGGCTCACAGAATTCTGGCGAACACAAAGAACCTGAAAGGGGAGAGGATATGGGTAAGGAGAGAAATGAGTAAAGAAGAGGCAAGCGAGCAACGGACCTTGCAGTTTCATTTAAGGAAGGCAAGGAGCTCTGGTCTCAAGGCTTATGCAAAAGGCAATAGACTGGCGGTTAGCGGCAACAACTGGGATCGGATTTGGACAGTGGCACAACTCCAGGATATGGAGAAGCAACAACAACTGGAGACAGTTAGACCTAGCAACCAGGTGGAAGCAGCTATCGGTTCAGAGGGAAGTGCGGTGATGATTCAACAGAGAGCATCGACCTCCAAGTCCAACACGGAAGTGGCGCGAGCAGGAACGACTAACGTCAGCGCCAGGAACACCGGACAAGTGCGTGGTTTGCAGAAAGGTGAGACTGTCAAGCAACGAGTTACTAGTCTAAAAGAACTATGGGGCAAGAGAACCTTGACAGAGCAGTTTAATGTGGAGAAGGAGGTCATTTCTTCTCCAGGTGGCAGTATACTAGAGCTAGAGAAAGCTAGAGTTACTAGAAGTAAAGCTACCGCTAGCGAAGAGGGTAGGGGTAAAAAATAACTAAACTGGAATATTGCTAGCGTAAATATAGAGGGTTTTTTAAATAAGAGAGGGAACGATGTAGTTTTGACCCTAATAGAAGATATGCAGATTGTAGGATTTGTTGAGAGTTGGCTCCCTGTAGGTTGCGAGGTTAAAATAGATGGCTTCAATATATATACAAAACCTAAGATTAGGAAAGCTCGTACAGGTAGATTCCCGGGGGGAATTGTTGTTTTAATTAAAGAAGAGGTGAGGGAATTATCAGAATTTATTAGTTCAGAACTGGAAGAAGTAGTGTGGGTAAAAGCAGATATTAGGGGGAGGGGGAAAGGAACGGTATGTTTCGGCTTTGTCTACAACCCTCCGGAGAATTCCCCGTATGCAAGAGAAAGCTTTTTCGATGAGTTAGCTATTGAAATAAACAGAATTCAAAATATATATGAAGAGGCAGAGATTGTGCTTTTAGGGGACTTCAATGCGAGGGTTGCAGACAGAAAGCCCCTTTACAGCAAGGGGGTTGCCGAGGCCGTATGTGGGGATAGGCACAGCAAAGACAAGGAATGTAATAAGAACGGAGAAAAGATTTTGGAACTATGTGGTGCAGAAGAGCTATATATATTAAATGGTGTCTGTGTGGGGGATGAAGAAGTTTTTTTATATACATATATATACCTGACGTATATAACAGAGATTGGAGGAAGTGTAATAGATTTAGCAATATGTTCCAGAGGAGCACTAGCCCTAATTAAGAGGTTCACTGTTGAAGAATGGGGGGAATCACACCACCTACCAATTGTCGTCAACATGCAGGGAGCGGTGACAAAATCACAATCAAAAGGGAACCCACAAGTTAAAGCTATAGAGAGAAAAGTAAATAGATTCAGATGGAGGGAGGAAAACTGCAGAGAGTTCCAGAACTACTTCCAGGGAGAAAATTTTGAGCTGATAAAGGTAGGGATAAGTTTAATGATCAGTAATGATGAAATTGAAGGGGCAATACGTATGATTGAGAATGCAATTATGATGGCCGGGCGGAAAATGCGCGTGAAGGCTAGAGGAAAATTAGGGAGAATTAAAGGATGGTACGATGAATCTTGTAGAAGGAAGAAAACCGAAGTTATTAGGGCACTGAAGTTATACAAGAGAGGAGGGGATGATACGATGAGAGTAGAATTTTGTCGTCTAAGGAAAGAATATAGGGAACTGCTCAGCAAAATGAAAGATGAATGGCAGGGTAAGGAAGCTACAGCACTAAATAAGGATTCTAAAGCTAACGACTGTAGCAAAGTGTGGAGCAGGATAAATTCTTACTGTAGGGGGAGTAGAAGTGGTGGGGGGAGCTCTATTAGTGATGAAGTATGGATTGCATATTATGAGAATCTGTTAAATGCTGAAGACAATTGGAGGAAGAGGGATGAGTTTGGCGTCCCGAGGGGGCTGGAGGCCGCTCTGCCTATGCTGGACCAAGTCATATCGATAGAGGAAATTAAGAAAGTAATAGCAGAAAGTAAGGGAGGGAAGTCAGGTGCTATTTCGGGGATAACAAATGCATTTTGGCAAGAGTTGAGTAACAATAGGTTCATGATGGACAGCTTGGTAAAAATCTTTAACAAAATCTTTGAAGGAGGTAGATTTCCGAGGGCGTGGCAGGAGGGGATAATTTGTCCAATATATAAGAAGCGTGGGGACAAACTAGACCCAGGCAACTATAGAGGCGTAACTTTGCTTGATAATTTGAGCAAAATGTACACCGGGGTCTTATCCAAGCGTTTAATAGCATGGGCAGAGGGCTGTTCGGTGTTTTCGAGACTCCAGACAGGGTTCAGAAAAGGGATGAGAACCAGTGACAATATAATGGTGGTTAAAACGGTGATGGACAAGTACATAAGAAGGAAAAGAGGTAAGCTGTATATCACAGCTATTGATTTGGAGAAGGCGTTTGATTCAGTGAGCAGGGGAGCTGTCATGGCTAAGCTGGGAAAAATCGGGGTGTCACATAAAATGATACGAGCAATTGAGAATGTGTATTCCGAAGTGAAATGTGCAATTAAAACTAAAGATGATGTAATTGTAGGAGAGATAACGTCTAATATAGGATTAAAACAGGGATGCAAATTATCCCCGGTGCTTTTTTTTTGCTATTTATCAACGATATTTTCGATTCAAAGGGCTTTGAGCGACGGTCCAACCCTTGCTTGGACAATTATGATATCCCGGGCCTAGCTTTTGCTGATGACATCCTTCTGCTTGCTCTAACACCCTATAATATGCAATATAGTATTGACGATATTGTGAGATATTGTGAGGACTGGAACTTAAAAATTAACCCGAGTAAGACCAAAGTTATGGTCTGCAAAAAGGGAGTTAAACTGGCTAAGAACGAAAAGTGGGTCATGTATGGGTCGCAGTTAGAGACGGTGAAAAAACTTGAGTATCTAGGGACGATATTGGCGAGCAATGGTAAATGGACCGAACAAATTAAAAGGGCAAAATCGAAAGGGCTAGCGGCATTGTCGAATGTTAAAGTGTTAGAGCGTAGGTTACCGAATCTTGACTACAAAGTGTATAAGAATGTGTTCAACGCACTCATCGTTTCAAGAGCACTCTATGGAGTGGAAGTATGGGGTTTAGAGGAAGGAACGAAAACCCTGGACAGTATTGTAAGTAGGTTTGCCAAGATAATTTTGGGGCTACCTAGTTGCACGGCGAATTGTGGAGCGAGAATGTTGTGTGAGGATGTAAGCATTAGACAACATATCATAAAAAAGGTCATAAAGTCTTGGATTCGTTTAAAAGCAGGTGGAGGGGGGGGGGGGGGGAAATGCTTAAGGTAGCCTACCAGCACCAAATGAAGCATCAGCAAGAGGGCTACTGGGTGGACGGGGTAAGAAGTGTACTGGAAAGATTAGGAATGGGTTATCTATGGGATAGGGACTTACAAAGAGAGGAAGGTAGGGTGTGCAAAAAAGTGTGTAGAAGGGTTAATGACGTAGAGTTGCAGGTGCTAAGAGAAGAGTGCACCAGTAGGAGAACCTTAACGGAGTTCTGCGAAATAAGGAACTTTATAAGCATAAAGCCTCAATGCCTAATGAAAAGAGAAATGAGAGGGATAATAATGGTGGTTAATGGGGGTGTATAAGAACAAAGCGTTGAGAGAAGTAGGAAAAGAGGACATTTGCCTGTTTTGTGGGAAGGTTATGGGTGCAGTGCACCTGATCAGGGAATGCAAGGAAATTAAAATGATAAGAGCAAAGTTTGTAGACAAAGCAGATCTAAACAGAATAGAAAATGAAAATGAGTATCACACTTTAATTAAATTACTAAAAAGGGAATGGGGGAAAGCAGGTCAATTAGCAAAATATTTTAATACCATCAGGGCAATGTGGAATAAGAAAGCGTCGGATGAGATTCAGAACAAAGATGCATGTAAATTAAGCATTATAGTACAGGAGACGGCTTCCTAAGCTATAAATCTTGTTAAAGCCTAGGCGAGCCTATCTGTATTAACAAGGTAGCCTATACGATTACTACAGTACAGCCACATATTGCTGTCTGTAGATTTTTCCTGTGAGTTTGATGGGTTTTTTTTTTCCTTACTACAAAACTTATCAGACTCTTACAGTCAGTAAGGGCTCGATAGGGAAATAAAAGTAATTCTTTCTGTGATGTGTCTCCCATGGAGAACTGTCTAAAAATGAAGAACACTGTGTCCACATTTATGATTAAGAAAGAACTTTGTGCAGTCTCCATCAGAAAAGTTGCCCAGTGATATTGTGAATGAAGATAACTACTGCAAAGCATTATTAAGTTTTGAAATAACGTGGAAGCTATGAAATGCCGAATGAACATTTGGTTTAATTATCTAACGCCATACTGTAAATTTATGTTACATATGTGTTTATTGTCTGTATGTCACGATATGACTCTCTGAGTTAAAGTGACAATTAACAAGTAGATTTGGTTTAAATAAATAAATAAAATCCTGTTTCCAGTAGTGCTTTAGAAGGACCCTAACATCCAACTTTGTAAGTTCCATTTGTGAATGTGTATGAACAACTGATGGCTGATACTTTCTCGCAATATACACAATTCTAGTCATGGCCTCCTGTAAACAGCATTGGCCAACCAAAGAAAACTAATTCTATCTTATAAGACACCAAACTTAAGAAACGACATTACTTATGAGACATCGTAATATAATTCGTGAATCCAGTCCAAGTGAGCAAGTGACAGGTCACTGAGGCTACAATCTAATCATTAGTATTCTTGTTAATAAGATAATATAAACCTATGATCATGTAGCTCGAAAATATTTTGTTTCAAACTTAATCTTTAGAATTGATGAAACTCAATTCAGATACTACTACTACTGCAACAGGTCAGAACAAAGCCTTGCTTTCATTCGAAACGGCTGATGTAAGCATTATTCCAACCAATAGCAAAGAGAAAGAAATTCCTGCATAAGAGTCAATCCTGTCAACACAATTTATAGTGTGTACCAGGGCTGGCATGCGAAAGGAAATGTATTATCATTTACATTAGCGTCGCGAAATGAAATTGTTTATTGGAATAAAATTTCACTCCTGACGCAAAATAAAATTCGTTACAGACTTTGAATTTCGCTCCTGGTACGAAACAAAATTCGTTATAGACTTTTCATGTCGCTGCTTGCGTGAAATACAAATCTTTGACGACTTTCAATTTAATTTCCCGGCACGAAACAAAATTTGTTAACGACTGTTAATTTCACTCCTGGTATGACATAAGATTCCATGACGGCATTAGGTTCACCTCCGGCGTGAATTTAAAATGCATGAAACATTTCATTTCATGTCTGAAATTAAATCTAGGCTGGCATGCGAAACGAAATGCATGGTCGTGGGCGCGGAAACATTTTAATTTCGCCGTAAGCGTGGTATTCGGGTGCGAAATTATATTGATTGTCCACGCGAAAATTAAAAATAATATCGAAGCAAAACTTAATTCAAAGCAAAATTACGTAGTGAAAAGCGACGTGAAACTAAATGCTGTGCGAAACGAAATACGTGGCACGAGGGCTTGATTTCGTGCCACGGTCAGTAGAAATGCGCTGAGGGTAAGAACGAAGTAGTAAGGAATACCACGCTTCTCCGATACTTCGAGGGAGTAGGGAGCATTTGCGAGAGTCATGTATTTCACCGACAATAGTTCTATCCAGTGGCGTACATAGGGGTGGGGTGTTGGGGTCAACCTCTCCCCCAAAATGTCTGGAAGTATAAGAAAAAAGAATGTAGAAATGAACCCCCACCCCCCGTTGTTCGAGTAACCTCCTCCGAAACAGAACTGTATATACGCCACTGGTACTATCACAGAGGATTTACTGTTATTTGTAACTCTTCAGTCGGTCAACACGAATTTGTCCAATGACTGGGCGGGGTACAATGTATATAATATGTAATTAACACTCCTGGGAAACATTACATTATGTTCACTAAAATTGACCCAGTATAATAGTGACCATAAACTAATACATGTAATGTTTTCCATGAGTGTTATTTACATAGTATATACATTGGGCCGGTTGAATAAAACCTAGCAATTGCTAAGTCTAGGTAATTTTCAAGCCAGTGCTAGCTTTTGGTTGATTAAAGTTGGGTAGCAATTGCTAGGCCTAGCAGTTGCACAGAATTTCACGAAATCCTAGCAATTGCTTGAAAGTGAGTTGAATAAAAAGAAATATCAAGATCTCGAGTCTAGTAACTGCTAGGAAATATCCTAGTCTGGTCCGGAGCATGCTAGCTTTTTACTTAGTCGTTGTTAGGCGTTAGATATGGCTGCTTTCCTACGTGTACGTGAACAAAAACAGTACGCAGTTCGTCGGGAAATAACAAAGTGCAAAGAATTGTTATGGTTTGAGAGTGAAAGTGTTGATTTTTTAGCTGCTGAATTCTTAAACGAAAGTGATAGTAGAGGAGGTGGCCTGTCTCGGAGGTAGCAAATGGAGATTTTCTTGAGGTTTGTGGCAGACCCCGGGTTTCAATTAGGTATAGCTGAAGATATCGGTGAACATAAGAGTACAGTTTGCAAAACTATAAGTTTTGTATTGGACAAGATAATTGAAAGATCCCACATATGGATACGGTTTCCTTTAACAGCACCAGAAGTAAATGAAGCAAAACTTATTTGGCAACAACGTTTTCGTATACCTACTGTTATTGGAGCGCTCGATTGTACACATGTCGAAATTAAAAAGCCCTCGGTCTTACTTCACGGCGACGAGTACGTAAACAGGAAAGGTCGTACCAGCATTAATGTGCAGGCTACTTGTGACGCCAAAGAACGGTTTACAAGTGTTAGTGGGGAGTGGCCTGGGAGTGTACATGACTCACGAATCTGGCGGAGAAGTGCGATTAGAGAGAGTATATCTCGTTTTGATGGAGCTTCTTGTTTACTTGGTGACTCTGGGTATGCAATATCGCCGTGGTTAATTACTCCGTTCAAACCACCGGTAGATGTTGAACAACGAAACTTTAATTTAATACACGCTAAAGAGAAAGTTGTAATAGAAAGGTGTTTTGGTCAATTGAAAAGGCGGTTCCCAATATTAGGAAACTGCGTAAGAGTTGCTTTGGACAAAACACCTAAGGGTTTGCTGTGCTGTCCTCCATAACATAGGAAAACACTTGAATGATGCATTTGATGAGGACGATGAGGAGGATTTGATTGGCAACGAAGACGAAGGCATCGCGGAAGAGCGAAATGAAACACCAGCTACAGTTCTGCGAGGGCAACAAAAAAGACTACAAATGATGGCGCATATGAACCAGCAGTGAACTGGAACTAAATTGTTATTCAGTGTTTGTTTGAGAAAACGATAATCTTTAGCATTATGTAAGTAGTTTGACCAACAGTTACAAATGAATATGTAAGTAGCTAAATGAATCGATCATAGTAAAACAACATTGAAATAATTTAAGTTGAATTTAATTTAATTACCATTCTCACTGCGTATGTTTAGCGTGCACGCGTGAATGAATGATTTTTTAATAATTATAAAAATAATACGGGTATTAATTCCAAACAGAGCATGTTAAACATGTATTGTTAATTTTCTGAGCGCTATAAGAACATTCAATTTATACAAACATAAGTTGTGTTTATTTATTATAGAACAGTAAGCCACTCATTCACATTTAAACACACGATCTTTTATAATAATTATTAGGCCGATTTTAGGTTATCTATGTGAAAAACGTACTCACTCATAATATTTATCCCAGTAATGTAAATATGTTTGGATAGATACGTGGATACACACGTAGACTGATGTCCGATGCAACGTTGCAACGCCATTCTAACAGTTCTCGTGTTTTTGTTGGTGGAACGTTTTTACCTAGCTGATGATTTAATAACCGCTCCACCTATTCTAACTCGAAGAGGGACAACACTGAACTTACGACCCATCGGACGTCGACAACACCCTGAAGTGTAATCGTCCCTAAGGGTGTAAGACATGTTTTTGTTGTTTGTTTTTTATTATTATTATTTTTTCAAATTTATGTATTAAGGATAAGGATAAGGGTTTTAATTTTATTTATTTACAAGTTGAAGTACGATCTGCCATATTCAATTAGGTCAGTTTGGGTTGATACATCACTGACATTTTTCTGTGCCTCTTTCAGTTTCTTCTCTTCTATTTGAATTTGAATATCTAGAAGCTTTTTATGCTGAAGCAAAACAATTCTTTGCAGTTGAGTGGTTGACATATTTTTTGTCTCTCCTGATTCGTACTGCATAGCTTGCTTAACGCTTTGTCTTATTTTTGTAGCAGCTGGTGATGCTTTTGGCACTTGATCTTGAGTGCTTGGCCCAGGTTCAGCGTAAAACACTTCAGCACTGCCTCCGTCTTCTTGAGTTCTTTCCACGGGTCCTAAGCCAACACCAATGCTTCCTGGGATTTTATTGAAAACCGGATTTTCTTGCTGGATTAATACATGAAATAATTGTTTTTCCCTGTCTTTTAGTGTATTTTTTTATTCCCAGTGGCATTCTTGTCTGTCTTCAATTTAATGATGGCCTTCATGTTGCTCAGCAGTTTCTGTAGCTGGGCCACTGTGACTACCTCTCCCGTAGATGTTGAGTATGCATCTTGAATTGTGGTCCAAGCTCTTTTTTTTTAGCAGAAATCACCGATGGAATTTTGGACTTTTCTACTACAACCTGATTGACACAAATTAGTTTAGTAAATAGGGCTCGGTCTAATCCCTTGTCCCCAACGGTGTCGTCTTCACCTTCACTAGATGGCATGATAATACACACTTCACTTACGTTGGACGCTACCAAGTAACAACGTGGTCACACTGTGATGTATCAGTGATCAGTGTCGTCTGTTGTCGCCAATCACACGCTCCTGACGAACAAGTTACAACCTGCAGGCCTAGCAGTAGCTAGAGCGCTAAGCAATTGCCAGGCCTAGCAATTGCTTAACAATTTCACGCAACATCTAACCTCACCTAGTTATTCCTACCTAGTCCTAGCAGTTATTTATTCAACTGGATTTTAGCAAGAGCTAGTTCTAGGCACTAGTTCCTAACCCCTAGTTCCTACGTATTATTCAACCGGATTGTACCCCGCCCAGTTATTGGGCAAGTTAGTGTTGACCGACTGAAGAGTCACAACTGACAGTTTGTGTAGGCAACACTCAAAGAATAGCTTCACAACTTTACATTACAACCTGGTCACAGTCTCACGGCAACAATTACAATATAATTAGCTTGAACACCTCTCGTTGGAAACACATATCGCCTACAGTAGGTATGGAGTATGTTTCCTATGCGCAATAACCCTGTCATGTTACACTCCTTCTCAGTTCCACCTCCGCATTGTAATGGGAGTTCTTCACTTATCTTGAATGTCTGTCCGCACGGCACGTTCGTCTTCTTGTTCGCTACACAAATTACTGCATTATGAACGTGAGGGAAGGCCGGCCCCGAATCCGAGGTCCGGTGGACGACGACGATGATGTTGATGTCATGGCGCTGACTCTCTCCTAAGACGGTCATTGAATGACTCACGGAAACAGATGTCAGCTAACGTTGCTGTTGCGGCCCAACAGATTCTGCAGGTGGTCTACGCTAATCGACCACTGTTGCCAACGTCGGGACTTGGAACATCGCACCGAACACAATGCAATTCTCGAAACGAATATATTTTAATTTCAACAATGAAATGAAATGTTCCATGCATTTTACATTCACGTCAGGGGGGGGGGGGGTCTAAATACAGTTTGGGAATTTTATTTCATACCAGAAGCGAAATTAAAAGTCTTTAATGAATTTCATTTCGCGTCGGGAGCAAAATTAAAAGTCTATATCGAATTTTGTTTCGCACCAGGAGTGAAATTTAGAGTCTGTAACGAATTTTATTTCGCGACAGGAGCGAAATTTTATTCAATTGCACAGTGTTATTTCGCCATGCTATTTAGTTTCGTGTCGATTTCGCCACGTTATTTCGCTTCGAATTAAGTTTCGCTTTGATATAATTTTCGCGTCAACAATCATTATCATTTCGCTCACGAGTATCGCGCTCACGGCGAAATTCAAATATTTTCGACTCCCACAGCCATGCATTTCGTTTCGCATGCCATCCCTGGTGTGCATGTGTCTGAGATCAAAGCCGCCCCAATTCACGGTTTAACTGTTGGCCCACGAAAAATAAAACACAAATTTGGAGTAAATCTGCCAAAGGATAGCCTACAGAATTCATGGGATATATTTTACATTGACATTTATTTGAGGCATAGAAGCAAGGTTCTACTTTGAGCCTTTCAATTGTTTCTTCCCATGTCTTGGCTGAATGACTGTCTGTGTGTCTCATGCGGTTCACTGAGACTGGAGCGCCATTTTACAGACCAGACCGCTGATGTCACTAGGGCGCTTCGAGCTAGATGGAATAGAGTCACGCTACCGCGCAAGTAGCAACTAGCAACTATCTAAAGTTTTTCTTTAGAATAGTTTTAAACTTCCCCCAAACATCTAAAATAATTATTTTCTAACTCCTTAACTACATTTTCACCAGAGCCTTCGCTTACTTCCGTGCTTCAGTCACGACATTGCGTGGGTGAGGTTGCAACATGGCCTATCTCATTCTCCCAAACTTTACAGGAGAGAGAAAAGAGCATTCTTTATCCAAAATTGAGTGTTCATTTATTTATACCAGCTACCAGAATCAAAATTAAACTTGACTTGGAAACAAGGAACGACAAGCTTCAGTGATGTGGAGTTGGAATCCAATGTAGATAAATGCACACCCAACATCTGGGACAGGCAGTTTCGCATTGCCATTCCGAGATAGGTCATGTTGATTCTTCAGGCTCTACTACCGCTGTCAGTGGCTGTAGCTTGAAAAGAGGTCCACAGATCGATTGCGACGTAAATTATGAATTCATCGATACAAATATGTCGATATGGCCAAAACGTGAGTTAGGTCATGTTGCAACTTCACCCTCAATTGGTTGTTTGTTGTTATTGCTCCTATCATGGGCAACCCCGTGTATGATTGTTCGGTCCAGGATATTCATGGTAGAAATGGCTGAATTAAAATACATAATTGACTCTCAAGTTTCTACGTCAGTTGTCTTGACCTTCGCGGAACCCGGTGTACTTGGGTCGCCTTCAGTGATGCGGAGTTGGAATCCAGACACTAGTGGTTGTAGTTGCTAAGTCATTTAAAGGGCTTGAAATATTTTGGTCATCAGCTCCATGTACTTGAGTGTATGTTGAATTTTCCTGAAAACCTGTATTTCTCTGGTGACTGTAGTATGGCGAAGTTGACAGAGTTGGAGATTGGGACAGGTGCGCCGGGACTGAAATAAGGTACAATCCCAGTATTTGTCTGTTGCATCATCACAGGATGCCTGTGGCCTACTTCCTCAGAAAGGTTGTATTCCTTATCTGGAACTGCGCCTTCTAACATTCCACGGGTGAGAGGGAGATGAAGAACGCCCTACCATGGGAAGTGGGTACCAGCCACCACCATCCTACCATAAATCAAGGAATAGCTTCCTCAAAGCAACAGAAGCAAATGGAGTGCAAGATGTAAGACTTCTCCTCACTGGTTGCCTCCATCTCCCCCTCTCGGTCGTGTTAGAGGTGCACGGTGTTAGGGGTGCAAAAGCAATATGCAGAGGTGGAGTTTGACAGACAGCATCTCACCTACTCCACTGCGAACTGTACCCTTCCACCTGCACAACGAGAGACCTGTTGCTAACATTTAGTCCACAATAGGATAAAATAGACCACCATGTTTGGTATATAATGTATGTACATATGTTTCCTTTATACTATAACACAAGTCAACACGAATTTTGATTCTGTGTTCTGTATGTCTTATTTTGATTTGTCATGTCTAACTTATGAAAGAAAAAAATAGTTTTACCTAATAAAGTTTGCTTTTGTAGCTACCACAATGAAAGTTCACATTTGACGGAAATACTCTATTTTTATAAGTTCAAACGAAAACAAACGTTAATTTATATATTTACAACTCGCTTATTTACAAAACATAGTTAACATTATTCTACAAATATAAAAAACAACAATACAAACAAGCTTTAAAAATATATTTTTGGTTCTTCTGTGTGGGTACGAACTTTCTCGAATTAGCCCCCAAATGTAATCACCCATCAGGTTCTCATTATATTGGCCTTGATAACGTTGCTCTAAGTCCATAACGTCTTGGTGAAAACATTCCCCATTCCTCTTCTCAATATGCCCCTAAGTTTTCTTTAAATTGGTCCAAGTGAGCATGTAACATGTGCACTTCAAGGGACATTCTGCAACCCATGAGTAAAAAGTTCTCAAGCATAGTGGAAATAAGCTCTTTGTAATTCTCAGCTTTCTTATTCCCCAGTAGAGGGCGTGGTAGCGCAGCGGTCAAGCTGTTGGCCTCCAAGCAAGGCGGACCAGGTTCGATTCCCGGTCAATGCATGTGAGATTTTGAAAGTGAAATGCCATGTCCTGTGGTTCGGATTCCACGCAAAAAGGAGATTAACGGTGATGAAAAACTACAATCTTTCTTATTTCCAAGGAAGCCATGGATAACTGCTTTAAGGCTGTACCATGCTTGTTTTTCGTGGGTGTTGAGTAATTGTGGAAATTCTTCACTAGCCATTAGTTTCTTTATTTCAGGACCAACGAAAATACTAGCTTTAAATTTAGCTTCTGACAATTTAGTAAAACAAGTCTTTAAATATCTCCTCTCTTACGAGTTCAGGGTTGTTACCCCTTAAACAGTCTGCCAAAACGTCAAATATTTATTTATCATTGCATAAAGTACAAATGAAAACTTTATTAATTATGAATGGCGTTTTTGGTTACTGTTCGATGTAGACAGTCAGAATGTATGCATTAAATAATAGACACACCTCAAAATGTTTGTTTAGCCCAGCTATGACCTGAAGGGTCACGGGTTTACTTCCCGTCCAGGCCGTGGGGATTTTCATCTCCAATGGTTTAATCGGGGATTAGGTATTTGCGACATCTTCATCATTCATTTCATCCTCACCATGACGCATAGGTCACCCACGGGCGTCAACAAGGAAAGACCTGCACCAGGCCTCCACGGGGGCCACACGTCAAGAATTTTTAATATTGTATATATTCCGTTATTGTAATTAATAGATAGCAAGATGTGCTTCAGGTGCAAAAATATATTTAAGGCTTTTAGGCGTAGTTGTTATTTTAGCCTCGTGTACTTGAGTGTGTGTGGAATATGTCTGAATACCTGAGCCATTGTGATGTCTGTACTAGTGTGTGTATTTCAATTGGGGATAGGATAGTGTAGGAGGGTTCCGTGGCCTTTACCTAGGTTAGGTACCATTCTGGTAGCCTAATTGTCTAGAGAGGATATGGGAAACCACTCAAAACCACTTCTAGGATGGCTGAGGTGGGAATCGAACTCACCTATTCTCAGTTCCACTTCACGAGGCTGAGTGGACCCCGTTCCAGCCCTCAGACCAGAATTAAATTTCTTGGCAGAGCCCAGAATCGAATCCGGGCCTCCGCGGTGACAGCTAAGAATGCTAGCCACAACGCAACGAAGCAGACCACCAAATAACTGAGGAAGATGCAGTTTCCATACGCCCACCTCAGACATCCTAGAATTGGAATTCTGCGGTTTACCACATTTTCTCCAATCAATGGTACCTAGCTCAGCCCCGGACCTCTCCTTTTGAATCCTAGCCTCGATTACAAATACGCACACATACCCAAGTATAAGGGGTTGATGACCACAATGTCCAAGTCCCTAAATAAATCGACTCTGCCTATAGTTTTCTTGCTTCCACGAGCATTGTATTGATGTTAGTGTCATGTTGTTTGACAATGTACTGTGTAAACTAAGCTGTGTGCAGAATGAAATCACTCGTCACATGCACAATATAACACAATATGTTCCAGCTGGGCCTTGTGTGCTTTCGTCTGAAGGGCACGGACCAGATGAACCAGAAGTTGCTGGCCAACATAAACGGTTCTGGAAAGCTCCATATGGTGCCAGCTTCAGTTAACGACAAGTATGTCATCAGGTTCTGCGCCGTGGCCCAAAACGCTACCCAGGAGGACGTGGGTAAGCACACTATCTCTCTCTCCATGTTTCTAATAAAATTTACAGTCATTCTGATTACTGTATCGCACCTTCGTAATGGCTTAACAACGGAGCATGCTCGGAGTATCTTATAAATTATTATTATTATTATTATTATTATTATTATTATTATTATTATTAAATCACCATCATTATCATTAACATAGCCTATGTGGTGATTGACTTCCTCAATGGAACATATAGGGTGCATTAGGAGTTATTTGGGGTGCATCATCACAGTCTGCTGTGATACAGGTGCTGATGAGTGCTCAGGAGCAAGACCAGGGTTCATCCACATGTCACATGACGAGGATGCTGGAATTCAAGATGAATTCACTGATGAACATTAAAACATTAGCTGTACTGCCATTCATGGCACAGTACAATACGTTCATCGCACACTCTAGAGATATCGACGATACTCGCTGTCAAGGACTCCCGTCATCCTCTGTGACAGTAAAATTATGATCTCCTCGCACAAATTGAAGAACCACTTCGCGGGAAGTATTGCGACACAAGGTGGGATCTGCGCATCCCGCTATCGACAGATGCAAAATGTAGTAGACATTGGTGTTTCCCCTGCCAAACTGTTACAAACTGTTAATGCCTTCTATCTAACCTATGCAATTGATATTACTAATCAAAGTATCTTCAGACTCTTAATTGTTATTAAGTCTTAAATAAGTTGCACAGTTTAAATTTACGTATTATAACGAAGTATAGGACTTCATGATACGGCTGTATTATCGCAACTGAGTGTGAGGTTATCAGAAGGTCACACCAAGGACAGGAACATATCGATCTTAGAGGCAGATTACCTCGCTGGTCCACCCCTTAAAACTCCAATAACTCACTTGCATATCGATCATTTAGTTCTGCAGCGAACAGCTATGCTGTCATAACTCGTCATGGTTGATCTCACATTCCCCTATAAATAATGGCCCTATTGTTACGTTGCTCTGCAGGAAAAGTACAGGTTTCTTCGTTTCACGGCACACAAATTTAATGCTTGGCGAGCCACTTCTTGAGACCAGCACTTTTCTTGTGTCCACCGTAAAACGACTTCTATAAATCATTTCAATTATACGCAACATCATGGACAGTTCATTTTCAAATTCCATATCTCTCTATACCTTTAAGTTTTACAACCCAAACGTTTCAGAAATCAAAAACAGTTCTTTAAATTTCTTGAAGTTATAAAAATTTTGAAAAAAGAAAATAGGAGGCATGAAACTGAATTTTATTATTCTGAATAAAGTCTTTAAATTACATTTTTTTTCGATCATAGAAGGAACATCCCACTGCTCTGTAAATGGATTCAAGACCCATCTTCTTCTTGTCGCCTATATTGGAGAGTACTTTTTGTTCTACCAGGACGTTATTTACACACTTCAACTCTCCGATGTATGAGTATCAACTTTGGAAACGCCTCACCAAATACTTTCAGCACTTTCAATGTACTCTCGCATCTGAGAAGATTGTCTTAGTTCATTTCTATGCAGATTTGACCAAACTCCACACTTAAACATGTTATCTGCATTATCATTTTAGCGACTTGTACACTGAACAAGTAAATGGTACATCTCCCACGTGTGGCTTCAGCCTGGCGCTTCAGTACGCATAGCCACGCCGATCCATACCAGCGTGTATACTCCTGAGGAGGATGCCACAATGCGACATTTGTCTGGAGTAGAAGAGGGAAATCATGGGAGAACAATTCTAGGATATCTGGAGCGAGAATAGAACCCACTTCCTCTCAGCTGTCTTCTTGACGATGAACCTTGTTCCAGCCCTCAGGCCAAAGTTAATGCTTTGGCAGGGCAGGTAAACGAACCCAGGACATTAGGGACGGCATTTTCCAATCTTATTCCTAGGCTACAGAAGGTGACTCAACGAATATTCACTATGGAAAAGAGTTATATGAGGAAACAAGTAGCTTAGAAAATGCGTTTACATTTAAAATTAGCATAGTCACTTTGAATCCGAAGTTTAACCTTAATTGACTCTTGATAGTGACTGGTGAACAATTGGTGGTTTTAGATTGTAAATAATGTAATTAGATTTATGTCCCTTATTATGACTTTAGAGACGTCGGGTGTCAGAAGTTTGCCCTCATGGGGATCGTGGTAGTAAATCTACTAACACGGGTCTCTTGCAATTAAGAACCCTTCAATACCTACCGACTGAGCAACCATGGGCATAGCAAGCGAGAACCTTACCGCTGCGCCACTCAGTCATCCATGATCCTGAATTGTTTCACATTGTTTTAGCTACTTCCATCTTCTTCCCTAACATCATTTAACTACAATGCGATGTATGAATGTGGCTCAAGACTAGAGTGAGGAGATGTGAAACTGAGCAATGAGTCCGGCCCCGGACTTCGTTGTTCGTGTTGTTTATTTCATATTGCGGTCACGACCTATGTCAAATATGTTCTTTAGTACAATAGTACATCATGCAACGAGCCTATAATGACAATAATTACGATACGAGTATGTTTATAAAACGAGCGTAGCGAGTTTTATCATTTCCATACGAGTGTCTTAATTACCATTATAGGCGAGTTGCATACGACTGTTTATGTTTGACGATAATTATAACTATTTTATGTTCGAACATAAATATTCATAAATATCTGTCGGCATTTCACCAGTTTTTCTCGTATGTACTGAACAGAGCGCATGGGACGCAGAGAATACCTTGTATTTGACCATGGCCTCCTAGAATACCTCACACTGACGCTCACCACGCAGTGAAATTTAAAATAAGGGGCCATGGAAGTGAGCGCAGATGCGATGCTATCCTCACCTAATTAGTCACACAACTGTTTCTTGAGCTCTGATTGGTGGGAGAAACAGTATCATAATGAAAACTTGTACTATAATGAGCCTCATTACAGTACAGTTTTCTGACATATAATATTTACATTTCGCCATGGTCGAACATAAATTCATTAACGTAAAGGAAGTTCAACATAAATGGTCAGAAGAATATGAACCAATGCATGATGAACACTAATATAGCCTTGTGTGTTGCAGGCTATGCATGGGATGTGATCACCCAGTTCGCCAATGAGCTGCAGGAGACCTACAATGTGGATAAGGAGCAACAGGTAAGAGAACAGCATGTCGTGTGAGCTCCCTATTAAACGTTTTCTTACTAACTACCTTTCGTAAAACATTTAATTAGTTGTTGTTATTTATTTTAGGGGCTTTGCGATATCGAGGTCATGTAGCCCCGTGTACTTGGGTGTGTGTCGAATTTGTTTGATAACCTGTGTCACTGTGATGTCTGTAAGAGTGTGTGTATTTGTAATTTAGGCAGGATTTGGGTAGGAAGCGGCCGGGGCATTTGCCTGGAGTAGAAGTGGGAAACCACAGAATACCAATTCCAGGATGGTTGAGGTAGTTTTGCCTCACGAGGCTGAGTGTTCCCCGTTCCAGCCCTCAGACCAGAATTAAATTTCTTGGCAGAGCCGGGAATTGAACCCTAAAATCTGCGGTGACAGCGAAGAACGCAAGCCACTACTCAACAAAACGTTTAATAAACGAATGTTTCCTTGAGAAACGTTTTCTAAATATGTAAACGACAAAACGTTTTTAACAAATCGTTTCCTAATTAAATGTTTTCTCAAATCCATTTCATGATTTTTAAGATAAATCGATTTTTATAAAAAAAATCCCTTATTTTTCTTTAGCCTGGGCTTTAATGTGTTCCATTTTTGTTTCCTTGATTTTATAAACTCACCGTAATGATATCTCGTGTTTGACGGATGTTAGTTTCGGTAAAATAAACAACTTTCCATTCATCAGCTGTTAAGTCTGAGTGGTATTTCTCATACCGGATGGTGTAGCGATATTAGATACTCCAGAATACCGCTCCACTGTGCATTTATTCCTCGCACTAGACTTGTGAACTGATGTAACACTTCCCTCAAAATCAGTCAAAACGTCAGTCGTCACAAACATTAGCCTATTAAATTTAAGTGCAAAATCGTTTAAGAGGGTCAACATTAACAAGAAACTCTAAACGTTTCAGAAAGCGTTTCTTTGCAAAACTTTTATTTTTAGGATACGTTTCAAGAAAAACGTTTTCTATGAGACGATTTGAAATGTTAAATCGGGACAGCGCAAAACGTTTCTGATCGCGAGCTTTGGTATGAATGGGAAGCTGTTTGCTGAGCGCTATCCAATGAAAAGCTTGGAAATATTTACAATGCAGCATACGCTCCGCAAGATTCTCAGTACAATAGGCATTGGTAATGCTTTATAAAAGGTGGGCACATTACGAATTGCTAGCTCATGCAAGAACAGGAGCGAGCGAGTTTTCACGCATCAGTGCACTAAGGTGCCTTGGGGCTGAATTTTCAATATTCTGTGATTATTAATGGATTATTGTCTAATGTCCCACGTAGATCCCTGATATAAATATACATTTTACTAAAACCCCTGGCACTACAGCCCATGAAGGGCCTAGGCCTACCAAGCGACCGCTGCCCAGCCATTTGGCCTGCAAATATTGGGGTGACACGTGGTCAGCGTATCGGGTCCCTTCGGCCGTTAATCTTGGTTTTCGTGACCGGGATACATTTTACTACTCTCGTGAACACGATGGACAAGCGTAATTTATATCACTCAAGCGGTGACGTAACCAGGATATCATACCGCGGAAAAAGTGTTTAAAGGTAAGTATAATCCTTCCTTTTTTCATCCACCGGTGGCCTGTTCGACTTCCCTCAAAACGTACACAAAACCCCCCTCCATACGCACAATCAATGCAATTTCATAGAACAAGGGTTATGGCGTTTCATCAAACTGATATGCCGAAGAAAAATGCCTAAAATATTGTTATGGAAATTAAAATACGTAAACAACACAAATGGGAGTTCGTAAATGAAATTAGGACAGGTTTCACCAATGAAGTGTAGGCTTACAAGTAACAAAATACTAATTCTAGAGAAACATAAATAGGCCTATGTAGTATATATATATATACTCATCAATTTGGAGTTGGTTCAAACAAATGCAATTATTGATGGAAAATACGGTGGAAAATTGCATTTTAAATCATAGCAAATTAATCAAGATCTCTATAACACTTGTTCAGGAAATGGCAGCTTGATCACCACGATACGTTAGATTAATACTATTTACTATTTTATTTACCTTATAAGTGCATTTATGGGAATTATTTATCATACTGGTACTTAAAACGCATTAAAACTGAATAGGCCTATAACTTTAACTGTGTGTACGATCCTACGATGCAAAATATGATCTGCTGTGACAGAATACTATCCGGCTAACACTGCAATGTGAACACTTTGTGGAGCGAAGCATTTTACATACGAAACTCGACCATTACTGGATAGCTCGGGATACAATTCACTCCTTATTCTGGCAATTGAGAAAGAAATCGGTTTTCCTTAGCAGACAATACCGTACACCTCTTGTGTTTACAGCTGCATACACTATAATAGACATTACAATAACACGGGTTTCATACAGACAACTGTACGGAGCTGTTGACTGAGATGTTCCTAATATGCAATAACTAAGTAATCCAACTACAGTGGTTAAACAAGCGATGTGTCAAAAGCATTCGTATGAGTGCATTATGAAATGAGGGTCAAACCAATAGACTACAACAATACAGGGATATCCTTTCCACAGTCCCTAGCACGTGGCGGAACATCACATTGTGCTCAGCTTGGGTAACAATGAGCCACCAACGAGGGTGGGGCGAGGGAATGAAGAATGATACATGCGTTGCCAACGATAATGGCATTAAACACCCGAACAATCGACAAGTAGCAGAGCAACCTTAGATAGTTCTACCCCAATAGCCAGTGCTTGACGTAATTTCTAAGGCATCTGTGAAGAGGGTGGAAAACCGAGCTAACGTCTGTCTGCCAGAAATAAATATAATATAATAGGTTAGGCTTTCGCGGCCGGCATTCTTATCTACTGTATGTACAAGTTGCCCATTGCTGATGAACGGTGGGAGCGGACCCTTGATAATGCCGAACGCAGTCTTCGGTGAAACGTCGGGAGAACACAACGTGCCTGGACCAAAGCCTACAAGCCCGGACAACTTGTAGGGGCGATAGCGACAGCTCAATCCGCAATATTAGGGGCTTGAAGGCAAATACGATAAATCAAGGGAAAATGTTTCAAAAAATTAACATAGAAATTAAATGACTACATAATTGTGAAATAAGTTCAGTTCTTAAACTTTCATCTGGCATGGGTTGTCAAAATCAATTGACACTTTCGAAAAAAATTGAATTTAGTAAATTTTTAGTTTCTTTTTGTTGATACTAGTGGTACTAGGGCGATACAGCGTCTAAATGTACAATATGATAAGTCTAATAATATGCCTCATTACTACCACTACCGCATACTGTAAATACACAACAGCTTTTATAAAAACTTCACAAACAAATTGCAACACAGGTTTTCACGATTTTATCGCTGGGTGGTACCAATTTCGAAAACTCATAGCCAAGAGAAATTAAACAGTTAACTCAACACAACTGGTGTGATCAACTCGTCTCTTGCACAGAGGTAGGCCTATATGTGCAGAAAAAGCATATTTCAAGTACGGCGGAGCTGGTAGAGTTTCCCCTACATAGCAATAAAAATATTGCTTCGTGCACCGATCTGACTAAAATATCCCTAAGTCCCTTGTGTTGTGTTTGTTGTTGTTGTTTATTTATTTAATGTCTTCAGTAGTGGCGAAGTTAGAGCTCATGGCCATTTCTTACACTTAACTTGTTGTTGTTGTTGTTGTCAATGCATTTTAGGGTCTTGGGACATTTTGGTTATCATCTCCATAAATTTGGTTGTGGTGAGTTTGTCTGAAAACCTGTGCTTTTGTGTGGACTGTAACAGGCCTAACTGTAGTTACAAGGGTCCGGGATTTGGGCAGGTGCTCCATGATTGAAGTAAGGGAGGGAGTATGGAAACCACACTCAGGATGGCCACTGTCAGCGCCAGGACATGCTGCAACTCACAATCGAATTCGGGGTGTGCGAATTAACGCGCGCGGCTACGCTGCTGCTCCTCTCAGATCCACACTAGAGTGCGAAGTATCTTGCATTGCGAAACGCGGCGAGCAGTCGTTGCGCTAGACGAGCGGTGTCTGTGTGACCTCTTTTAAGGGGACTGCCACGTCTTCTTACATTCTGAATTCGTGATTAGCCTGTAAAGTGAAGCCTTTCATAGCCGCGCAGTTGGGAGTACCGCCTCATCACCACACGCAGACATTCTCAAGGGACCAATGGGAGAGAACACACTTTCTGCTATACGACGCTAACCTTTCTTCTCCTCTAATCTGGCTGAGGGGCACAGTCGGTTTAGTGTTGACTTCGGAACACTGAAGGTTGCTCCGTATATTTAGACAATGAAAACAAGTTTGTAGCTTTTAGTCTCACCATCATTAGCCACAATACGTTGAATCCACACCGATTGATGTCAGTTTAAATTTCGAAAATCTGACGTGCAATGGGCAGGCAAGATGTTCGAGAAGAATACTGTAACTTAAAATTACAAAAATAAAAAGTTTAATAATAATTGCTTCATAAATGGTATCATTTCTGATTCCAAATAAATTACAAAAATAATTAATTAATAAATAAATAAATAAAAGACTCTTCTTAATCTCCGGCAGAGTGCAATAATCCTGAAAGGAACTTGACTCATGCATAGGCCTTACCCAAACCTTTTAAAACGTAGAAAGGTAGGAAGACTAACTACAGGTACCTAACTAATAAAATCAGTACTACAACATTTAAATAAAGTTTGCATTCTGAAACATGACGACAATGAATTTACGTTAATACAAAAGAGGATTGAAAAAGTGAATATAACAAGTAGTTCCATGAAGAAATAAACAGCTTATCTTCATTTATCCTACTGGTCTTTTCCATTAAAATCTCTGCTGCCTCTTAAAAGGATTTTCCATGTGATATATTAAATAGCTATTGGTACACAAAATATGTTGTGATAAAGTACTGAACCCTTGCAAAGAAGCATATGAGACTCAGTTTCGGGGGTGTAACAGTCCATTTCGTTAAGTTGTTGTTAAGCGCTTCTTATAACATGCAGGGTAACATTTAACAAAATAACATGCAGGAAAAAGTGAATACCAGGGTTAAAACATATGAATTTAATAACAGATCACCTATTTACACTATTTACAATAAAACAAAGCAAACAAGGTCTCCCAAATGACTCCCACTTGAATTAAATAAATTCGCCAAACTAGGCCTGATCTCAGGAGAGATTGTAAACAGCTGGACCAAATGTCCCAAATTACTACAATGACAATGTGCGTGTGCGGCCGTTCTACATGCGTTACGATGTGTATAAATTAATGCGAGATTCGTTACCATCCAGTAAACTTTCAGGGGACGAATCTGCATTGTCTAGAGCTAGACAGACACGGGGAACCAACTAAACACAAATTAAATTAATCCGACACTTCCTACACTAAATAAAACAACAAATAATTTCCGCATGAAATTGGAAACAAAGAACTGCCGTAGCAAAGAACATTAACGCCTAAAAAAACTAGGACTTTTCAAATCAACACAAGTAAATTAACACGTGACCAAACAAGAAAAATACACATATGGCCGCTTGACATTTTTACCAGAAAAATACTAAAATACACCCAGCGGTGTCACAACAGACAAATCTAACATGAAATGAGTCATCGAAATCACTAGGCTCAAAGCCAACATTTACATCATAAAAACAATATTTCATTCATACGATATGCGGTAATTCGCAACGGACATGGCGAACTCCCAATTAATTATGGTCCAATGACCATCAAAAGAACAGGTTTGCTACAGATAGCTTACAAGGGTCAGTCGGTCAGCTGGACTGCCTAAAAGATGAATCACCAGACATAGACGGGCGCTAAGTGGAATCTGCACATCTGTCAACCCAAGTGTCAATGACCTCGACCTGCCGTGGCACGGGTTCGAGTCTCGAAGAAGCGTGCTCCCAAAAGCACATAATATACGTGTGTGTGTCAGAATAAAATATCTCAGAATTTCCCAAGGAAATCCAAGAATCAGCACTGGACAAGGTACAGTAGCCTCAGAGAGTGCTCTGCCTTTCCATAAAATACAACAACAATATTTGAGGGCGGTAGCACATTCTACCCCTCATCACGAAGAGCCAATACACACACATGACACAAAACACTCACTAGAATCGCACGTATGGGTTTGACAGAAACCTGAAATAAATGACATAAATATTTTCCACCAACTTGCGCTCCCAATCTAGTCCGTGACTAAAGAACCTGAAAAGGACTAAAAAAAACTCAAAAAATAGAACTAAGGTGTTCTACAGTTACATCTTAATTTGTTACGCTCGGCAACCCTAGTATGAATAAAAACCTGTTCGTAACAACATCTTACAACATTTACCCCCTTTTCCTACAAAAAAAAATGAACTTGAATAAAGCACCACTTGTCGACCGTGACGAGTTTCGCATTCGCATGGATAAAATCAATTACACACGCCGTGTATACTAAATATGACTCATAAGCAAAATATAATCAACGAACACTTTGGCCACGTGCCAACGTACATTTAAACATAACACTGTCGGCACACACACAAAATCTAAATACAAGAAAAGCAATGAATAAAATATTTACAACGTTCCCGCGTCTAATCTAACTACATATTGAGTAAATCAATGGTTTGTACAGCACCGTTGCAGCTTGTAGAACTTAACCTCCATCCCAAAGCATTTCCCTACGGGAAATCTACTCGTCCATCGTCGACGTATTGGTAGAGGCGATGCACTTCCTTTCAGTAGACATCTTGGCGTAGCTTCTTGGAAAGAAATGTTCAAAGTTATTAGTTTGCCTAGCTAGAATCGCTATGAGCTACTGACTTTCACTCACAATAATGTCCTAGGCGATTACTTAACGTAGAACTGGCCCTATCTCAGCATTTGCTTAACACACGCACAATATATCACTCAATATAATACAAAAATTTACATAAATTACACTCTTCAATCACCACGCAACTGGCTTCTAACAAGTCTCAAATATGTCTATCCCGTAGCGCTTATCTCGACTAGAGATCTCCACAAGGCTAAGCGTGAACTCTGCTCCCTTGAGCACAAGATGAAATGTTTGTTAAACAGACGTGAAGTACGCTCACTAGAGCTTGATAAATCGTGACGCAAACTGGCGTGACCGTTGCTCACCAGAGCTCAATAAAGTTGTGTCTCAAACTGCTCATCACCGATCAATTTATTTGAAACTGACAGAATGGGTAGGGTGGGGGCAATTTGTGAAAATAATCTGTAGATTTCACCTCACAGACTTGGGACTAGTATCAATCATCTTCTTTTCATCCAAACGTCTCAATGGACTTATGCGGAATTAATTCGTATCGGCGGTTCTTCAGATACGCGTTTTCGCGCCTTTTCCCAGGGTACACGATCCACCGCGTGGCTTTGGCTTCCTATCTCCTGATTTGCTGATTCAATCGTGGATCGGTTGGAACTTCATTTCTGGCACACCCATAATGACGCCGATTGAGGTGCGCGTTCGTACAGAATTTGTCCTTGAACTCGGCTTTGCCGGTCATCTTCAGGAATAACTACCAAGCTGCTTCTGTTGTAATCGTTGCGACACACTACCTGACTCCCCTTTGTCAATTTCAACATGTACTGCCTGGGCACCAGTAATAATAATAATAAAAATCATGAAGACTTATTGATCGGCAAATCAATAAGGGTTCATTTATCCTCAGAAAGGTTTTGAAATTCGAAGCAAGTGATTGATTTGGATTTTAAAAACAGTATCCACAGTAGTAGAGATAACATCTCTTAAGTACCTCACTCGTCTGCCTGGGTGTGCATTCCACTGCCCCAATTAGTGTGCGCGCTCCTCGCTGCAATGTCATTCACACGTCTCGCTAGACCTTGCCCTCTCACTCACACAATTACAACTCCTGCCGGACCGGCCGTCTTGTTTACAAACAAAGCTCGCTCTCCCAAGTACCACGTAGCCTCGTACATTTGAGTGTGGGTTCTCAAATTAAATTTTGCAATAATGATTCTGCATTCATTGTCCTGATTATTCACCAAATGGTTCCCTTCTGTAATACGGCTTGAGATTAGCACTATTGAAAACAGATTTAGCGCCAGTGCTCAATTCTTCAAGTCTGTAAGCATTATTAACCAAATTATTGGTAATACGGAACGGGCCGATACATTTTGGACAGAACTTGGCAAATACTTTGTTCTTAGGATCTGATATCGGTGGTCTCCGAACAAGTACTAGTTCCTGTTCCTGTAGTTCACGATGAAATTTCTTCCCTCTGTATCTCCTCAGTCTTCGGTCCGCTTGGCTCCTCATGTGTTCTCTGGTTCTCTGAATACGCAGCTCATGTGCTAATAACGGGTCCCTTGGACATGGAATAATCTTATCCCAAGATCTTTCAGGCATCCTGTTGTGGTGTACAACTAGTGGGACTTGACCTGTCGACTCGTGCTTCGTAGTGTTCATGCACATCTCAATATCTCCTACTCTGTCGACCCACTTATTATGATCATTTGGAATCATGACGCGGTAATACTTGGCAACACAGCGAATCTTTCTTTCGCTCGGATTTCCACAAGGATGGCGAATGCTAGATAGAACATGCTTTATTCCTAAGCTCTCTAGACCTTGTCTAAAAACATTGCTTGTAAAATATGTCCCATGGACCGATAAGAAGAATTCCGGCTTCCCAAGCGTCGGAATGACTTTGTTCTGGATTCTGCTGAGGACTTGCTTTGATGTCGTCTTCTGGATTGGACATAATACCACCATCTTGGAAAATACATCGACACATACAAGAAGGTGTCGGCATCCTCGTTTTCCCTTAACTAGAGGACCAAAACAATCAATAGCGACCAGTTCGCACGGTTTCTGTGGTAATAAAGGTTTTGGAAGCTGTTTCAATATGAAATTATTGGGCTTAGTACGCTGACACGCGCCACAAGTCCTAATTACTTCAACAATGGTATATCGCATCTTTGGCCAAGTAAAAGTTTCTCCTATTGTTGCTTCTGTTTTGTCAGTGCCGATATGTGCTAAGCTTTCATGGGCATGCCATGTCAATCCTCTCTGTAACGATGCTGGAACTAGAATTCGAAGTTTGGTATGATCATCATCCACGAACTTGTGAAGAAGATTATTGAGGTAGTGGAATTTCGCTTCCTTCGCACGGGCTTCTCGATATTCAGGTGAATCTGGCTGTAGTTCCTTCTTGTAGAACTTGATCATCATCATCATCCATGGGTCCTTTTCTTGTTCCTTCTGAATTTCTTTCAATTTGTCCAAAAATTCCCGAGCCTTCGGTGTTAATGCTATGTGTTGTACATCTACTGCTGTCTCGTTCTCATCTTCAGGATTCCTGCTTAAAGCATCTGGTATGATGTTCATCCTTCCAGGGCAGTGTTCTATGGTAATATCGAGCTGCTGTATATAAATGGACCAACGCGTAACTCTTTCGCTAGCCATCGTTGTTTTGAATAAGAAGGTCAGTGCATGGTGGTCAGTTCTGACAACAATGGAGTACCCGAAGATCATCTTGCGCCATTGTTGAAGTGAGTACAAAATCGCTAAAAACTCAAGTTCTGTAACTGTGTAGTTCCTCTCGTGCTTCCTAAGTTTACGACTAGTAAATGCCAAATATGATCGATTCTTGGGTTCATCAGCGTCCTCTTGGTAAAGCACGGCGCCGATTCCAATCAATGAAGCGTCTTCCTGAATCACAAATTTCTTCGCGAAGTCTGGATACCCTAGCTTCACACAATTCTCCAGTAGGTCTTTCGTGGCTCTAAAGGACCTGTCGCACTCCTCATTCCATGACCATCGATTAGATTTCTTTCGCATCTCTTGCATCTGTGCTACTGTTTCCGTGTACCCAGGACAATTCTCCTTAAAGAAACCTGTCACTCCCAAAAATGCTCTAACATGCTTCACTTTAGTTGGTGTGGGGAATTTCTTAATTGCGTCAATTTTCGCCGGATTTGGTCTCACGCCTTCAACATCAATTATATGACCCAAATACAGAATCTCTCTCTGGCAAAAGTGCGATTTCTTCAAATTAATTTTGAAATTCATGGTTCTCAAATTATCCAAAAGTTTGTTTAGGTTTTCCAAATGTTCCTCCATTGTTTCCGATGCTCTGAGTATGTCATCAACATATCTTGTAGTGAAGCTCTTGACCTCCTCAGTTAGATTCCTATCTAGTGCTCTTATCAATGCACATCCTGCTGTTCTTACACTAAAGGGCATGCGAGACCAAATATAGCTTTGGTTATCAAATAAAAACCCCGTCAATAATTGGGATTTTTCCTCAAGTTTCAGATGGTGGAAACTATTCGTTAAATTGACGCTAGAATATGTCTTCTTTCCACGGCAGCCCTTCAATACATCCTTGATCCTTGGTGCTTGGTCGTGCTCGACTAACAGTTTGCTATTTAAAACCCGCGCGTCTAGGCATAATCTGATTGATCCATTGGGCTTGGCCACAGCCAATATTGCATTTAAATATGGGGTTGCTGCTTTTCTAATCATGCCAGAATCTAATAGGTTAGTAATAATGTCCTTGACCTGAGCAAAATGTTTCTCTAGGATCGGGTACAATTTACTCTTAAATGGGGTCCAATCGGTAATTTGCATGGCATACTGAAAATTTAATACTTTTCCAGGGATCGTGTCGAACACTCCCTTATGATGTCTCAAAATCTCTTCTAATTTTCTTCTATCAGGTTCCCCTACTATTGCCTCCTTAAGTCGCTCCTGAAGTAAAATTTCAAATTTGGACCCGCTAATTTCTTCCTCCGCCAAATGTATCCAAAGTTCCTGCGAAATATCTTGACCGTCAATTTCAATAACTGCTGTCTGGCTTACTCGTCCCTCCGTCGAGTTCTTATCTTCAATCGCCTCATTAGTGCATTCTTCAATGACCCAAGTATTCGCCTCTCTCTCTAGTGGACTCTCTTCCATGTTCAGACCAACGTGACTCAAGCCCTCAACCTGTTTAAAGCTCAGAGTGTTATTATGTAGGTCAATTATAGCGTGAAAATCACAAATGAAGTTGGCTCCCAGAATGACATTATAATTCATCTTTGGTATCATGATGAAAGTTTGTGAAAATGTGTGGTTTAATATCTCCAGATCTAAACATGCTTGGTGCTTGCAAACTATGGTCTTGTCAGGAATGACCCCTCGGACTTTCATTAATGGTACAGGCATAATTGGAATGGTTTGTTTAGTTCCAATGTCTTTCAACAATGCTTTCGTGACTAAGCTCACCTGGCTACCCGTGTCGATCAGGCACCTCACTCTAAGACCTCCAATATGAGCATAAATAATTGGTAATTGTCTGATTACATTCTCTCGGTCCTTCACCACTTCCTCCAGGCAATCGTCCGGGAATGCTACCCACTCTTCAATGTTCGCAACAATCAACTCCTCCCGTTCCCTGGTGTCCTCCGTTCTCAGGCTATCTGGTTTTGATTCAATCGTGTTTTTTTATCCTGCGACCCATTTGTTGAGTTTCGCCGGTTGTCATCGCGTCTCTCCTGCTGACGTAATAAACTTTCCGCCCCCGCTTCCTGGTGATTATCTGGACTTTGTCTATTTGCCATCGCACGCCCCCACTTCTCTTTCTCTGTTTCTTCTGCATTTAATTCATCCAAATATTTTTGTGACTCAGCGTACCGCTCGTTCCAGTCATTTCGATAATCTCCCTGGTTATCTTGCCGATAATTCCTCTGATTGTTCCATCTGCCGTCCCCGTTCCTTTGATATGGTCTACCCTGCCTTTGGTTTCCCTTCCAATTTGTATATTCTCGCTGGTACGTCCTCTGATTGTGATTGTTGTTCTGATTATTATTATAATTATCACGGCGATTTTGGAAGTTCCTATTGTTATAATTATATTGGTTCCGACCGTCGAACTCCTGCCGTCTGGGCGTAAATTGTGTGCTGGTGGATTGTGTCTTCGTCTGATTATTCTGATTGTGACCGTTTTGATGCCCTTGAACTACTTCTGCAGTGTTTACGCACTCCATATTCCATCTCCCTGTCTGCGGACTGACCATACTCGTCTCATCCAAGTGGCGGAGTATCTCCTCGGCCTGAACTGCGGTTTTGATATTTCTAGCCACTAAAAATTGCTGAATATTCATCGGAAGCTGCTTGCCGATAGTTAAAACCATGTTTTCCTCTGAAGGGAGCTCGTCAAAATCCCGGAATTTAACCAGCTGTTGGCTAAAGAACTCAGAAAACCTTGTAGGGTGTGTGCTATGATATTTCCTGGTATATAAATCCATCCTCAACCCCTGCTGCAGTGAAGGACTCCAGAACTTCCTCAAAACGCCTCTTCAAATGGGCCATGTCATTAAACGTATACTTGAAGCTTTGAAACCAGATTAAACTTGGGCCCTCTAAAAAAAAATCCACCAGTCGCAGCTGTTTTGCGGGACTGACGTGTTGGTCATTAAAGTAATCATCCAGCTGGCGCAAAAATGCTTTTGGAGTAGATCCTGAATTCTCCCTGAATTTGTCGGGTTTAAAGTCGTTTCCCCTAATTACTTGTATGACTTGGGCAGGTGCCAAACCAGGTTGTGGAGTTGATGTCTCCCCTCTGTAATTTTGGAATGTGTCGCACGTTATCTTTGGACTCTGACCTCGGCTCGTATCCTCAGCTAGCCTCGAGCCCACCGGACTTCCAATACTTCCATGTTTCCCTACTACATTTTCTGAAGAGAATAAAGTAGCATTCTCTAAAGATCTTATCTCGTTCTTAACGATGAGGTCTGCGTGTTCTTGGAACTTGGACTTGATACTTTCCTCCAGAGCCTGCATTCTAGAGTTATTCTCGCCTAGCCGCTTTAATATATTCAGCCTATCTCCTTTAGTCTCATTCACCTGCTGTTCCCAATCTTTCCGGTTCCTACTCTTCAAATTATTAATTTTTTCTTCATTGTTCTCCTGATTCTTCTCAAGCTGTTCGCCTATTTGCTCTTGTATCAACTGCTGAGTTTTAATTAATTGTTCTCCTATCTCTTGTATCTGCTCTTGGTTTTCAGTTAACTGGTCTTCCAGGTTTTCGCGCAAGTGCATCCGTTCTTTCTCCGTTTTTATCTCCAGCTGGTCGAGTTCCTTTATCAATTCTATCACATTGTTGTCGACTGAATTAATCTGCTCCTGTATGTTTACGTTCTTCGCCTCTAGTCTATTGAATTGCCCCTGTAATTCATCCTGCGTGCTTTTGATCCCTGCCGTATTGTTTACGCATGCTGTCTCGATTTGTTTCAATTTAGCGGCTACCATTCCATCAAACTGTACCAGTTTGTCATCAAATTTAGTTTCTAGCTTCTTAATTTCTCCTAATTGCCTCGAATTATTTTCTGCCACCTCTCCTTCCAGTTTCTCTAATTCTACTTTAGTACTCTGATTTATTTCAAGTGTGATCTTCTCTAACTGAACTATTTGTAAGGTTGTCTGCTCCGATAACTTGTGGTTTAGCTCAACTAACTGTTTATCATTCTGTTCACTCTGTTCACGTAATTGAGTAGTTATGTCATTTAATTGTTTATCATTATCTAATTTCTGAATTTGCAGTTGGACCGTAATGTTACTGTTCACGTCCTGTAATTGTTTATCACTCTGTTCACGCAACTCGTGCAATTGTTTATCACTGTGCCCACGCAACTCGTGTAATTGTTTATCACTCTGTTCACTCATTTCCTCCTTCATGTTTTTTAACTGTTCCTCCGTCTTTGCAGACATCTGCACATACAACTGCTCCAACAACACTTTCATCTCCTCGAAGCTAGCCGTCGCAAAACACACAAATATATTCAGAGAAAAACAGGGTCATGCAATGGGGTTTCAGTCGTACACACACACATGTCTTGATATTTAAATTACATTGATTCTAATTTAAATAAAGTTTCAGTAATCAAAATCTTACTGAATAAAGACTCTTATTTCCAAACAACAAAATAACTCCCTTGTGATCTGCTTTTAAATTCCTAACTAACAGAATTTACGAACAACACTTTAATTAACCGAAGTTAATTAAATGTAAAGTAAGGCAACACCTTCCTGCTTTTGACTGAGTTCACTAAATATGCAAATTTTCTAATTTTAAGCCGGGCGCCAGAACAAGTTAACAACAAATACAATATCAACTTCTAACCTTGTTCAACATTTCTAACTTTAAGAACTCAGTGATTTTACTAATACACATGGCGGTACAACTTCGCCTCAATTTACTGAATTTACTCTGTCCTGCTGACCTGGCATCATTTCTCAGCGAAATAAGTATGAGGTCAACAAAGCAACAACAACAACAATCCCCACTTGGGCAGCCATTTTTGATATATGAACCCTTGCAAAGAAGCATATGAGACTCAGTTTCGGGGGGTGTAACAGTCCATTTCGTTAAGTTGTTGTTAAGCGCTTCTTATAACATGCAGGGTAACATATAACAAAATAACATGCAGGAAAAAGTGAATACCAGGGTTAAAACATATGAATTTAATAACAGATCACCTATTTACACTATTTACAATAAAACAAAGCAAACAAGGTCTCCCAAATGACTCCCACTTGAATTAAATAAATTCGCCAAACTAGGCCTGATCTCAGGAGAGATTGTAAACAGCTGGACCAAATGTCCCAAATTACTACAATGACAATGTGCGTGTGCGGCCGTTCTACATGCGTTACGATGTGTATAAATTAATGCGAGATTCGTTACCATCCAGTAAACTTTCAGGGGACGAATCTGCATTGTCTAGAGCTAGACAGACACGGGGAACCAACTAAACACAAATTAAATTAATCCGACACTTCCTACACTAAATAAAACAACAAATAATTTCTGCATGAAATTGGAAACAAAGAACTGCCGTAGCAAAGAACATTAACGCCTAAAAAAACTAGGACTTTTCAAATCAACACAAGTAAATTAACACGTGACCAAACAAGAAAAATACACATATGGCCGCTTGATATTTTTACCAGAAAAATACTAAAATACACCCAGCGGTGTCACAACAGACAAATCGAACATGAAATGAGTCATCGAAATCACTAGGCTCAAAGCCAACATTTACATCATAAAAAAAATATTTCATTCATACGATATGCGGTAATTCGTAACGGACATGGCAAACTCCCAATTAATTATGGTCCAATGACCATCAAAAGAACAGGTTTGCTACAGATGGCTTACAAGGGTCAGTCGGTCAGCTGGACTGCCTAAAAGATGAATCACCAGACATAGACGGGCGCTAAGTGGAATCTGCACATCTGTCAACCCAAGTGTCAATGACCTCGACCTGCCGTGGCACGGGTTCGAGTCTCGAAGAAGCGTGCTCCCAAAAGCACATAATATACGTGTGTGTGTCAGAATAAAATATCTCAGAATTTCCCAAGGAAATCCAAGAATCAGCACTGGACAAGGTACAGTAGCCTCAGAGAGTGCTCTGCCTTTCCATAAAATACAACAACAATATTTGAGGGCGGTAGCACATTCTACCCCTCATCACGAAGAGCCAATACACACACATGACACAAAACACACACTAGAATCACACGTATGGGTTTGACAGAAACCTGAAATAAATGACATAAATATTTTCCACCAACTTGCGCTCCCAATCTAGTCCGTGACTAAAGAACCTGAAAAGGACTAAAAAAAACTCAAAAAAATAGAACTAAGGTGTTCTACAGTTACATCTTAATTTGTTGCGCTCGGCAACCCTAGTATGAATAAAAACCTGTTCGTAACAACATCTTACAACATTTACCCCCTTTTCCTACAAAAAAAATGAACTTGAATAAAGCACCACTTGTCGACCGTGACGAGTTTCGCATTCGCATGGATAAAATCAAATACACACGCCGTGTATACTAAATATGACTCATAAGCAAAATATAATCAACGAACACTTTGGCCACGTGCCAACGTACATTTAAACATAACAGTGTCGGCACACACACAAAATCTAAATACAAGAAAAGCAATGAATAAAATATTTACAACGTTCCCGCGTCTAATCTAACTACATATTGAGTAAATCAATGGTTTGTACAGCACCGTTGCAGCTTGTAGAACTTAACCTCCATCCCAAAGCATTTCCCTACGGGAAATCTACTCGTCCATCGTCGACGTATTGGTAGAGGCGATGCACTTCCTTTCAGTAGACATCTTGGCGTAGCTTCTTGGAAAGAAATGTTCAAAGTTATTAGTTTGCCTAGCTAGAATCGCTATGAGCTACTGACTTTCACTCACAATAATGTCCTAGGCGATTACTTAACGTAGAACTGGCCCTATCTCAGCATTTGCTTAACACACGCACAATATATCACTCAATATAATACAAAAATTTACATAAATTACACTCTTCAATCACCACGCAACTGGCTTCTAACAAGTCTCAAATATGTCTATCCCGTAGCGCTTATCTCGACTAGAGATCTCCACAAGGCTAAGCGTGAACTCTGCTCCCTTGAGCACAAGATGAAATGTTTGTTAAACAGACGTGAAGTACGCTCACTAGAGCTTGATAAATCGTGACGCAAACTGGCGTGACCGTTGCTCACCAGAGCTCAATAAAGTTGTGTCTCAAACTGCTCATCACCGATCAATTTATTTGAAACTGACAGAATGGGTAGGGTGGGGGCAATTTGTGAAAATAATCTGTAGATTTCACCTCACAGACTTGGGACTAGTATCAATCATCTTCTTTTCATCCAAACGTCTCAATGGACTTATGCGGAATTAATTCGTATCGGCGGTTCTTCAGATACGCGTTTTTGCGCCTTTTCCCAGGGTACACGATCCACCGCGTGGCTTTGGCTTCCTATCTCCTGATTTGCTGATTCAATCGTGGATCGGTTGGAACTTCACTTCTGGCACACCCATAATGACGCCGATTGAGGTGCGCGTTCGTACAGAATTTGTCCTTGAACTCGGCTTTGCCGGTCATCTTCAGGAATAACTACCAAGCTGCTTCTGTTGTAATCGTTGCGACACACTACCTGACTCCCCTTTGTCAATTTCAACATGTACTGCCTGGGCACCTGTAATAGTAATAATAAAAATCATGAAGACTTATTGATCGGCAAATCAATAAGGGTTTAGTATAGAGCAACAATTTCAAATTCAAAACTCAATATTCATGAGTTATAGTCATTTCAGACAACAAACATAAAATTAATATTATAAGAAAGCAAAATAGTCTCATTATAGTGCTGTCTCAAAACGTAACTTTCATCGTTCCTCAATATAACTCACGTCAACACACCTCCAGAACTGGGGAATATGTTACACGATGAGGCTTATCTACAATACACAAAATACAGTACTAAGAACTTGTGTTCTGGTTTATTGACTTACCGAGAGAACACAGTAAAAAAATGTTCATTTCAGATATGAAAATGCGTATAATTTACGATGCCTGCAATAGAAAATGGGGGTAGATGACCTTGATGTTCTACTCCTTAATATAATCTCCACCAACACCATTACGTTGAGAAATTATGTGCCAGAATATATAACTTTCGGTAGGCCTATCGGTGAATAAGACTCCTCCCGTGTGATGGCATCTTTCTGTTACGAATCACGGGGGTTTTATTTTAAGAAATGTCAAATGCACAGCGTCTATGATTTACGAAAAGTAAGCTACTGAATTTAAAACCAATAGATAATGATTATTATAACAGTCCATCATATTAATCTTCTCTTCAATCGCTCGAATAGGATACGAGAAATAAAAAATAACGTTTAAATTTCGAGCTAATGTCATCTAGAATCTTTGAAAAGAATTTAACATCATTAGAGGTCCCTATACAATGCTCTGAATAAAGATTCGCTGTGCTAAGTTTCATTGATCTTGCCGTAGATTTACTGGCACGTTAAAGATCCCCTTCGGGGCAACATTCCGGCACCCTGGCGTCTCTAACAGCCGCAGTTGTTAAAAGGGACGTAAAACCAATAACATTATTATTATTATATCATTTATCTTGGCTGATTAGAACGACAGAAAGGTCATTTAAAATAGTTGAAAATCACTTGGTCGCCATGTTGTTTTGTGATTCCCAGGATTTTGAGTCACATATACTTAGTTATTAGTCCTCTATCACCATACGAAATTTAAGTTTGATTGCTTACACAGTTTTTGGAGATAATGTGAACTGGTGAAATATCCTGCATGGAACCATGTTGTATTGTTTCATATATAGGCTATAGCATTATATGCCAGAAGATGAATATTACAATGGTGGTTTATAATACCAACCTAAATTTCTGTCGATTGTTTAGGATTCGAGAAATGAAAAAGTGATTTTTAAAATTTTGCACAGCCACCATTTGTAAGTTCTCATAAATATTGAATAAATTAGGCGCCAATATATGAAACCTTGTAAGAGGATATGCCGTGCCAAGCATCACAGCGCTCGGATGATTACATTTTTTATTGGATTTTTCTCGCGACTAAAATTTCGCGCCGCTGCCACGTTGATTTTGTGCTCATGAGGTTATTGAAAGGCACATAGATCAACTGATTTCAATAGCCTCTTTGAACATACAAAATTTCAGTTCTAATTGCTGTAATAGATTCGTAGATACTTAGAACCGCTGAATAATTTCGGATGATCGGCGTGTTGGATAGGCCATAGAGTTATGTCGAAAATTCTGGTTGTTTTGAGCTGTCCAAGTTTATTGGAGTTCTATGAAAATTCCTTTCACAGTAGAGGTAAAACAAGGCCTCCGTTGGCGGTACAATTACAGCATTCACTTTGAAATGGCCTAACTTTTGACGTCCTTTTATGCGTCTTCGATGAA
Organism: Meconema thalassinum; assembly: GCA_946902985.2. Taxonomy (NCBI): domain Eukaryota; kingdom Metazoa; phylum Arthropoda; class Insecta; order Orthoptera; family Tettigoniidae; genus Meconema; species Meconema thalassinum. Next base: position 554,131,166 of record OX336389.2, on the reverse strand, counting down.
CAGCCTCAATGGTATAATAATAATATTTTAACTACTGCGGCTTTTAGAGACGCTGGGGTGCCGGAATATTGCCCCGATGGGGATCTTTAACGTGCCATTAAATCCACTGACACGGCCCCCTCGCCTTTGCTCACCCTCAAATGCTAGCTGACTGTGCCTGGATTTGAACCTGCAACCTTGGGCACACCTGACGAGAACGTTACCGCTAAGCCACGCAGCCAGCCAACAATAATGTATTATACCTTAGGAGATCTCTCGATAATTCAGAGTTCAGACAATGAAGTTCGGTGCACATTCTAGTGGCGTACAAACGTTTACAAATTAACGAATTGTGAAATCTTGATTTTGGAGAAATTGTTACAAATAGAAGGAAGAGGACAAGTTCAACAAGTACGAGTAAGTTGTCACAACTGATTTATTAAATTAACGCGTTACTAGGCTATCCTCTCGGAAGATATGCAGAAGCAAGGAATGCATCTTTTCCTTCAATACACATTGTTATGTTTAAATGCATGAGCAATAATTTTCAGTTATATTCCCCACACAGAAAGGATTATTTGTTGTTTACGGATATACAGTTACATTTTTCAAATCCCGTCATCCTAGATGAAGTAATTTCTGATTTCTTTTATTACGCTTGTTTGCCATCAGCGGCCTCTTATGCGTTACTCAGGGAGGGGGTTCTCCAATGGGTGCATTACGCCATAGGGTGTATATCTAGCCTATAGGCAGTTTATGGAAAATTTATTGTGGAAAACCAAACTTAAACTCATATCAACTCTTTATTGAAAAATCCACAGCCTGCTTCCAGTCTCCGACGGGGTCAGGAATGGAATGAATGAAGCCCCTATCTAGCGGCGAGGATATGAACCGTGCCGGCTGCCGAGGCCTGACTCACTCCTCTGGGGCAATGAATAAATGAATGAGAGATGAAATGAAATGATAGTGGAGAGTGTTGCTGGAATGAAGTTTTGACAGGGAAAACCGGAGTAGCCGGAGAAAAACCTGTCTGCCTCCGTTTTGTCCAGCACAGATCTCGCATGGAGTGACCGGGATTCGAACCACGGACCCAGCGGTGAGAGGGCGGCGTGCTGCCACCTAAGCCACGGAGGCTTATATCAACTCTTTATTAATGTGTACAAATGTCAATAACTCTTCACTCATGACCCTGACGACCTCTAACCAATAACACGATGAGAACCACCTGCCCTCTCGTGAAACATTTATTTCCTCCACTTTAAAACATGTTCCCTCCACTTGTTCAGAAATAATCACCTACTTTCACTCGGGGGACGGCATTGAAAACGAGACTTTATGGTTCAATATAATAAAAAAAAACAGTATATTATCTAACAGCTCAGATAGTTGCGTAGAATTTTGCTATTGTTTTGAATTGTTCAAGGAAGTTCTCTGCTCATTTGCTAAACCAGAGTTACCGTCATCCTGAAGCAATAAACAATCAACACTGATCAACTACTTATGCCGTTAGGAATTCGGAACATTTTGTAATGTTGGTGTGACTTTCTCAATGAAACACGCATTACCTTAGGGGAAGTCGTTAGCAGGCCGTATAAGCTAGACGTCAATAGACAATGGGATATGCCCTGAGGCTTTCCTGTTCTCAGATTCTGCCGGTAGAAAGCCACAACCCAATCCGCCGCTGATAACCATGCAAACAAAGTGACGTTTATTATCAACTAATGGAAAGGAAATGTTTGACGGATGTTTGTTTGATAATACCGGACGGTAAAATCAATAACTTCCTTCAAACTGATACCTCTAATGCCTTACCTTGTACGATTCCGATGAATTCTACCAAAGGGGGGCCGAAAATAGGTAGTGATTGACGCAATGCATGCATGACACAATTTATAGGAAAAAGGAAAGATACTGACATTTTATCAGGAATGTCATTAGTTGTTTCCTTCATTCAGTTCATCTTGGTTGTGACACTGCAGTCTACTGGCTGAGAGACGTCCTGTTCTCCTGTGGTTCTTAATAAGGCGCACGGTGTATCTAGTGTCACCCTCCAACTGCCATGTGTATTGCATTCCACCCTTAATATCCCCACGTCTGCAGATTCAGCTATCATCTGAAGTGAGTTTCTATGTATCAGTGGTTTCGACAGCCAGGTGCCCTTCCTCACGACAGGGATTAATGATTAATGACATAGGGCAAGGATTCTGATGGAAGAAGCTGTGGCCTTTTAGAAGTTACCGTCTCGGCATTTGGAAACATTTCAAGGACGGCTGATGGTGAGGCTCAAACTCATTCATCATCCGAGTCTGGAGATAGCCTGGCCCCCATGGCATAGCATTGTATTGAGCACACAGTAGGCCTGCACTAAGAACATTAAATTCAGCATACTATGATATGACCGCAAATTTTTTTTGATTATTCTCCACAAATTCACAGGGGGAATCATTGCCAGTGAGTGAGATTTGGATCAAATTCAATGCCGTGAGTTGATGAATATTGAATTAATTTTATCGACTACTTGGAATTAGGCTATGTTGTTCTAACTCCTCGTTTGTGAAAAACGCAGATCTTTGTCACTTAATATTTTATCTGCCACTTACTACACATGAAAGCATTGTGAATATGAAATATATCACTAAAACTATCTACGTTAACAATTTTGTACTGTATCAGCATACTAACAGTATATAAGGGTGGAAATCCTGCTCAAAGATAAAAACAAGTAGTTCCATGACGATATAAAGAGACCACTTTTCTTAAAATGTAAGATTCGATCCGTATTCTTCAAATAAGACCTCTTTATAATGCTGGTTGCATTGGCATTATAAGATTTTCTCAAGTTTTGCAGTATAAGAATTGCTTAATTGACAGATAATTTGTTTCCTGCATGGATTCTGAGATGTTGAGAGCCTACGGCTCAAATGTCCAGGGAAAGTTATTAGTTAATTAGTGGAACTGAGAAATTGCACCAAGTATCTCTTATGGCATACACTGTATAGCCTATACAAAATTTGGTAAAAAGCCACTGAACGTTACGGAAGTTACATGCAGTTCAACATGGAACACGTTGTTGTTCCGCAAAATTCAGCTGCAATGTTAAGACATTATAGAGCATGGAGATTCCGAACCTATCAGGACGCGTATAATCATGTTGATAGCACTGAATATTTTGCTTATTCAAAATTAATCTGATATTGTATGTTATATACGTGTGATAAGGTTAGAACTGTTGGCCTGCACACTTTCTGATATATTGCGACTAGGGTTCAAAGCTACAGTATATAGATAATTTGTCAACAGTTGGCAGCCTTGGCGACTTTAAATATGCCCAGTTTAGTTTCTTAAGATACACAGTGCATGCACAAAATTTGGTTGAAGTCCAATTGATAGTATGGCGTTAAATGTAGTTAAACATTGAACCTATCAGCACGCCTAGAATAATGTTGGCAGCAGTGTAATATATGGGTTGCCCATAACAAATCTAAAATATTATCTATGTGTGAGATAATTTTGGATGACATCTAATCGATAGTATGGAAGTAACATGCAGTTAAATATTGAAACTATCAGGGCACGTAGAATGAAGTTGTGTCGTGTACGGGCTCCTAAAAATTCATTTGAAATATTACGTTCTATGTGTGTGACAATTTTGGAACGGTTCCCATGCATACCTTTTGAGATATCCAACTTAGTGTTCAAATTGGAATGATTATTTTTCATCAGTTGGTAGCTCGGACGTCATTTTCAAATATGGGCTTCAGATTTGTTTACGATGGCTGCAGCCGTTTAGGAGTTCATAGGGGGTGGGTGGGACACACACACACAGACCCACACACATCTGCTCGGGTGATCTCATAAATATACATTATAATCATTTTTTCAAAATGTGAAAAGTTGTCTCAGAGGTGACATATTAATTGTGTGACTTTGGCTTGCATAAAACTTGTACGACGATTATAAACGTTTCCAAGGAAACAGACGTCTTTACTATCAGAAACAAACATAACTTTTAGGCATTCTAATCATGACTATTTTAGTCGAATTTACAAAATTTGTCCTTGTTTTTAGCTGATTCCCTCACATCCCCAATGTTTATAGAAATGTTCTAACTTTTCTTTTTTGAACTGCGTGTTATAAGTTAGTGGCTAAATATGTAGCCTTGCAAAACATTAAATATTCAATTTACGTTAAATAGCAACAAATATGAAAATGCGCACACAAGTGCGTGAAAAGATATTACGAAGTAATGAAGAATGCTGAAAAGCTTTCTTTATTAGTACAAGGCAACACTGAAAAATGACTTCTATCACTTCAATATTACGAAGTGATTAGTTAACAAAGAGGAAGGATCTGGGCACAGCAGACGAGAAAGTTACCGCTGCACCACGCAGCCAGTCGAGAGTTATCAGAACATACATCAATCCTAACTAAGAATTTGTCTAAAAATTGACAATTTTGCACCAATTAAAGTGTGCGATGAGAATCCCCAGCAGAACCTCTCCCAAAGTGCTGTAGACGGCAATGTCATCATATGGTTTCCGTTTCCTGTTTTCCTGTAAATCGCACGCTTATTTCAATCATCTCACTCGGCTGCGAATAAAATGTATTCCACCTAACACAATCTTATCTTACGATATATAATAATAATATTAATAACAATAATAATAATAATAATAATAATAAAATAATAATATACATACAATTTCATTTGAGAGTGTTTTGCCTTTCAGCGTCCAGTCTAGTCTGCAAGCCTCTGTTTTCCAACATGTCGCCTCTATGATCCCCTATTAGTAGTTAGCACTGTGGCCTCCTCTGCTTCTTCGCCTCTCACTTGAAATCATTTAACAATGAATCTAACCATAGCCTCCTAGGTCTACCTCTGCTTCTCTTACCCTCTACAGCCAAACTTATTAACCTCTTTAATAATCTCTCCTCCTACGTTCTCTTCACATGATTCCACCATCTGAGTCGGCTCATACGAACAGCTGGAGTGTTCATTACTAACTCAGCCTTTATCTCTTCATTACGAGTACGTTCCTGCCATTGCGCCTATCTATTTGTCCCAGCAATCATTCGTGCTACCTTCATATCACTTACCTCTAGTTTATGTATCATATATCCTGAATCAACCCATCTCTCACTTCCATACAGCAAGATCGGTTGCTCACCCAGACCTTTGTGGCTTCAATTAGTTTTTCTATGAAATGTTAATACTTTTTTTAGTTTGCTTGGAATACAAATGAAATAATAACGCTTAATTAATTAATAATGTGGAAATGTGTGAGATTAATTTTGTAGCTTCAAATAGAATACAAGGTCAAAATCGTCTACACACATAGGAGATATGAGGGAAACGATGGAGAACAGCACAAAGCAAGAAACATTTTTTTTTTAAATGGATAAAAATAGTTACCATTTGAATTTTGAAAATATAAAATTTTGCTTCTATAAATACATCTATATTAGCTGGATGTATGTGTTTGCTTGGAAATGTACTGTACATAATTGTTCTACAAGTTCTATGACAGGCACGGTTATCTCTACGTAGTATCTCGAGAACTACTGGATGGATTTTTGATGCGGTTTTCGCCATTCCGTAAAGCATGTCTCGAGGAAGATTTCTGAGAATAACACTCATTTATGACCGAAGGAAGTCGAGCAGCAATGATTTCAGTGAATCGAGTCGAAGATAAACCTGCCGTCCGTGTGCGTTTTAAGCTTAGGCCTACGCTGGGTAAACCGTTAAAAATATCTATATACCGGTACTATGAGTGTAAGAATTGTTCAGCATGGAAAGTTCTACAAAAAAGTCCGTGACAGCATATCTCTATCTTTAATACATCGCCCACTATAAGTGCTTTTACGTTTTCATTTCTTCCAACAATCTCCATTCAGTGGAAATTTAAATTACTAGCTTCTGAGCGAGTTTACGAGCTAACGAGCAAGCCTATCACCCCAGCTTCGGCCAGCAACAAACTGTCGAGTCACGTCAAGTTAAGACTCCAGAGAAGAGTATATGTGTTCGGCGTTTCACTGTTCACCTCGACATTTCTGAATTGCGTCTGGGACCTGCCATCCATGCGACTTTTAAGCTTACACTGGGTAAACCGTTAAAGATACCGGGCGAAGCCGGAGTGGGTTGCTAGTAATAAAATCGTTCTTGCTGTGACTCCTTAAGCTGTATGTTTCTCCTTAATTGCATTGACCATTGATTCGAAATCATCTGCATATTTAATAATAAAATCTGAAATTAATTAGAAATCCTGTACGTGCGATTTAGTGCAGATATTTTGCTATAACAAGATGTGGAGTCCATACATACTTCACCCTTGTGGACGTACGTATTGAGTAGTTATTCCATTTACGCCCTTGAGACTTCAGTGTGAGGAAACTGTCTGATCATCTGGAGTATCTGTACTACTGTGTATTTAGTGCTAGAATTGGAAAGGAGGTGACTTTGTCCTTAAAGTAGGTACAATCCCAGCACTTTCATGGAGTAGAAGAAACGATGCCATGAAATACCAGTCTTAGGATGGCTAAAGGAGAATGGAACCCACCTCATCTCATTTGTCCACAACGAGGCTATGTGTTCACCGTTTCATACCAGGACTATGAACTGAATCAGGCTCCTGTGAGAAGCACTTCCTTCGAGACCATGGAGGGCGGCTCAATACTCAAGTCTAGAATCTCGTTGTATTGTGATGTGTTGTGATGTGATTTCCTGTTCCGTGCCAAGCTTGTTACCTGCTTCACGCTGTCTTCTCCATGTGAATAGGAAGTGAACATTCCGACATGAAATATTATCAAGAACATACGTTCCTGTAGAACAGTTCTACTGAACATTCCGACGTGAAATATTATCGAGAACATATGTTCCTGTAGAACAGTTCTACTGAACAGTCCGACATGAAATATTATTGAGAACATATGGTCCAGTGGGTCAGCTGCAGTAGACCCTAGTGCTCACACCTTTCCAAGATTTGCTCGCTAGCTTCATGTAACAGTCACAGACCAGACATTTACTAAGTGTATGATCGACCACATCAATCGATCATTCTATCGTTAGTTCGGAGATATTCGCACAGATTTTTCAGTATCACCCAATATCCCACGCAAAGAATACTGCACGAAAGAAGGTTCCATCCTTATCTCGTGACACTACTAATGTTATGAGAAGATAGAACTGTGAAGAGGTGGGTTCGATTCCCACTTCCACTCCAATCAAATACCGGGATGGTACCTAAGTAAAGAACACAGCCGCCTCCTACCCAAATCCTAGGCCTAATTAGAAATACAGCCAACATAATGCCACAGGTCATCGGATGAAATCTACATACGCGCAATTGCACAGGACTACCTGACCACAATGTGGCAAAGCATCTAAATAAACTAACAACAACAGTTTTTGTACTGGCAAGACTCCAGGGCCTTTTCCATCAATTTTTCAAACAACTGCTGCAAGTTAGGTACCGTATACAAATTGGTCTACTAGAAAATAAAAATGTGGCAACGTCTGGTGACCATCGGCCTCGTGCCCATAACTTCCATCCAACATCCTCATCAGTGAACATGTACATAGGGACCAGTGGCGTAGCCTGGGGTGGGGGGAAGAACCCCCCCCCCCCACACACACACACACAAAAATCCAGAAATTGGGGTGGGCATCAGCCTACATATTTTCTTACGTCTCGAACAATTTTAGAACCTACAACGAAATGTTAAATACAGTAAATGCGTTGACAAAGCAGGTACTAACACTCTCAACACGGCCAGACATCATTTTCGAGTATGCACTGTTTGTATGAGCTAAAAACAGGGTAGCAATTAGGATTGTGGCGTGAGGGGATATTCCAAGTACAGGAGGTGCCTCAGTACTGCGGATACAACCAAGAAATTAGGAGATTTCCAATTAGCAAGAGACCTCTCTGGAGGGGGCCAGTTATAGCTTGTCAGCTTACACTCTCTTGTCAGCTCTTAATTTCCGTTTCCTGGAAATAGCAGTGTTAAAATATCCCAGGCTATAAAACTAGCACAACGTGGTTGATTGTCGCCACTGTCGGGATTTACGGTGGTTGAGTGTCTGTGCGGGAAGAAAGATACAGCTTGTAAGTGGTAGTATTGAGGAAGAGTCACATGTTGTTTGATAGTGGCTTTTTTCCTTCTTCCTTTTGTCACATTGGAGAGTGTTTAGAAAATGGACCGCTTCGTCATAAAGAAGCAAAAATTGGATACATCTTCAGTAAGTTATGAAAAGTGTTTATTGTAGGTGTAACAAATTGAGGCCCCCATTTCATTATATAGGTACAGCTTTTATAAATAATTTTCTCTGCACGAGAAAGACACATTGTTCACTGATTAGAATGTAAAGTTATTCGATATTTTTTTAAAGTTTCGAGTTTATTTATTATTATTTAAAGTGGATTACAGTTTCCTCTGAATAATATTAATAATAATATTAATAATAATAAACAAGAATGAGGTCCACGGCGACCGTCATATCCTGTTTAGACGTCCCGGTCGCGATCCCAATTAGGCCCCGATCCAGATTAAGTAGGGACGTCTAAACGCGACAGGATAACATTATCTCGATTAACTTTCCCTCCCACAGGATCAGCCCGATACTGTTCCCACAACTAGACAATCGCGTTCGTGGCCATTGCGGTCGTCTATCCCCCTGCTATGTGAGGGAAGTAAGCAGTGGAAATGATGGCAATTTTGGATTGTCTTGTATTTTGAAAGCGAGAAGTATGTAATGTTGGCCTGGATGGTTGTATTTATGTTGGTTGATATCAGATATATGAAGATTGAGAGACACGAAATGATGGAAGGAGAACAAACATACCAGTATTTAAACACGGAATAATTCTTAGTGTTGGGGAAAGTCGTTGAAGACGAATAATTAAGACATAAATGTATTGTCATAGACAATGACATAGAAGGGATTCTGATAGGACCAAATGACTCTGGGCGAGCAAATAAGGAATTATGTAATAAATATCCTAGGCCTGTGCATAAATATTTAATTCTTTTTCCACACCTAGAGTAGGCCTTGCCTGCACATCTGATTTGTATACAATTAAGAATATACATTGAAAATCCGCAGCCTGCTTCCAGTCGACCGACCGGGTCAAGTATGGAATGAATGAAGCCCCCATTTAGCGGCGAGGATATGAACTGTGCCGGCTGCCGAAGCCTGTCACACTCCCGTGGGGCAATGTGTAAATGAATGACAGATGAAATGAAATGACAGTGGGGAGTGTTGCTGGAATGAAATTTGTGACGGGGAAAACCGGAGTACCCGGAGAAAAAGCTGTTTGCCTTCGCTTTGTCCAGAACAAATCTCACATGGAGTGGCCGGGATTTGAACTACGGACCCAGTGGTGAGAGGCCGGCGTGCTGCCGCCTAAGCCACGGAGGCTCTAATAATATTCATTAGCCGGTTGAATTCTGTAAAAGGAATAACTGAAATATGGAGGAAACAAACTACTGTATATTTCTGCTTGAACACTTGGAATTCAAAAGGTGGTAGAACTTAGCGATGCCATGCTGTTTAACTCGATTACCGGTACCCTATTGTTTCATGATGGGACGTCTAAACACGTTTCAATGATAAATGTCATTGATCGCGATGGGACATAATCCAGATCAGAGGTAAACGGGATCGCAACCGTGACGTCTAAACAGGGCATTATGCTAACCTCAAAACAGCAATGCATAAATTAGACTAGCAATAATAGACCTTAAAGTGTTGCAATGTACCTTCTTTGTTTGATGCCTTTATGAGTGCCTTCCCTGTTCTGCAACTATGATTACATGTTTCTTTCTCGCGCCTTCTTCCTGTTAAGTCGCCTCCGTAGCGTAGCGGTCAGCATGGTTAGCTGCCGACCCGGAGTCCTGAGTTCGATTCCCGGCTCTGCCACGAAATTTGAAAAGTGGTATGAGGACTGGAACGGGGTCTACTCAGCCTCGGGTGGTCCAAATGAGTAGAGGGGGTTCGATTCCCACCTCAGCCATCCTCGAAGTGGTTTTCCGTGGTTTCCCACTTCATCTTCGGGCAAATGCCGGGATGGTACCTACTGTAAGGCCACAGCCGCCTCCTTCCCTCTTCCTCGCCTATCCATCCCAATCTTCCATCCCATCCCTCATGAGGCCCCTGTTCGCTTTGCAGGTGAGGCCGCCTGGGCGAAGTGCTGATCACACCTCCCCAGTTGTATCCCTCCCGACCAGATGTTCCAGGCTCCAGGACACTGCCCATAGGGGCGGTAGTGGTGAGTTCCCTCGCTGAGTCCGTGGGAACCACCAACGTAGAGGGTAAATTGACTAAATAAAATAAATAAATAAATAAATAAATAAATTCTTCCTGTTATCTACTCGTCGTGGTTCCTTTTGACATATACATTCAATTGACTAAACACATTGTTGGTAAGTAAACTATTTAAAAAACATCAAGACATAGTATGGTATCAATGTAAAGAACATTATGGACTGAAACGTGTGAATATGCCATAATAGCAGTATTCTGATAACTGATAATTGATAATCTGAGCGACAGAGACAAATGTTTACACTGACTCAGATGTGAGTTGCCTCAAAACAAAGCAATGAAGGGTTGAATCAGAGAGTCATGAGCAGACTGAAGATTTTTGTCCTAAACTAAAAATAAACACTAAAGTACGTATAATCAGAAAAAATATGAACTGCTGCAGTAATAGATGAGGACCTAATCCCCCCCAAACTAAAATCCTGGATACGCTGCTGATCGAGACTATGCGTGTTGAAAGTCATGGACAGTCACCCTAGATTGACTCTATAAGATGTTATTCCCAGACAACACAGGCACATATTCATCACTATTGTGGTGTTTGCCTTAGGAAGGTGCACCATTCAAACAAACGCAGTCACGCCTGAAAACTGCAAACATAAATACCCCTTATATTATTTAGGCTGAGCCTCCGTGGCTTAGGCGGCGGCACGCCGGCCTCTCACCGCTGGGTCCGTGGTTCAAATCCCGGTCACTCGATGTGAGATCTGTGCTGGACAAAACGGAGGCAGACAGGTTTTTCTCCGGGTACTCCGGTTTTCCCTGTCAAAATTTCATTCCAGAACACTCTCCACTATCATTTCATTTCATCTGTCATTCATTTAATCATTGCCCCCAGAGGAATGCGACAGGCTTCGGCAGCCGGCACAGTTCATATCCTCGCCGCTAGATGGGGACTTCATTCATTCCATTCCTGACCCGGTCGGAGACTGGAAGCAGGATGTGGATTTTCATTTCATTATCTAGGCTAATAGGATGGAGCCACGCCGTGTCGGTGATGGTTTCCTGACGTTTTGGCTGTCATTTCAGCACTTTGAGTACCGACATGAACACATGCACGTGATTAAGACTGTTGCAGTGGCAGCCGATACGTCGGAAAACAATCATCGATACACGACGTGACTCTACCCTGTAAGGCTAGATAATAAACTAGACACTGGCCACGGAAGCCTACGATCTAAATTAAATATCACTGATCTTCTGACTTCCAAATAATACACCACTGAAATTATCTCACTAGGAACTGCCATAGTGGTGATATAAATTATTTTGTCTTCGCTCAAGAATCGAAATTGACATCATTATCTCGGTGATGAACAGTGCCACAGTATGTTTCCCACCTCCGCCACACCCCTTATTGTTATTCAGGTGGGTGAAGAAAGACATTTTGGAAAGGATTTGAATAAATTACAGGGATAGGACGGTGATCTACAATTTGTACAGAAACCAGACGGCAGTTATTCGAGCCGAAAGACATCAGAGAGAAGCTGGTAATCAAAAATGTGTGAGGCAAGACAGCAACTTATCACCCATACTTTTCAATCTATACATTGAACAAGCAATGAAGGAAATTAGCAAAAGCTTGTAGCTTGACGTGACCGTTAATCTCGTAATCATGAGCAACGGGACCTCCTTTTAACGTGGAATCCAAACCACAGGACATGGCATTTCACTTCGAAAATCTCACATGTATTGACCGGGAATCGAACCCGGTCCGCCTTGGTGAGAGGCAAACAACTTGATCGCTGCGCCACCATGCGCCCCGAAGGAGGAAGGAAATTAAAGAAAAATTTAGAGTAGGAGTATAGATTCTAGAAGATATCATTTGAACTCTGAGATTTACTTATGACATTGTCATCTTAGACGGTTCACCAGAGGATTTGAGTGACTTCTTAAATGGTATGGACTCCGTCTTGAGAAAGAATTCGTGATGAAAATGAATAAATGTAAAACAAAAAGAGTGGAATGCAGTGGGAGGAAACCAGAGAACCCTACTGACAACGAATCGTCAGATGGTAAGCTAAAGAGAGTAGGAGACTTTTGGGAAGCAAAATAACCAGTGATGAACGAAGCAAAGAGGTAAGGAAAGCATTTCTACAGAAAAGTAATTTGTTGACTTCAAATATAGATTTACGTATTAGAAAGTCCGTTTTGAAAACCTATGTCTAGAGCGTGACACTGTATGGAAGTGAAACTTGGGACTGTTGGTGCAGCAGAAATAAGGATAAAATAAGCATTTGAAAGGTGGTGTTATAGGAGAATGATGGAGATCGGATGGATAGATAGAGTAACAAATGAAGTGGTATTAAGACGAGTGGAAGAGGAGACATGTTCATGCGACTGCTAATGAAGAGAAGAGATAGGTTGGTAGGACACATAGACTACTAAGACACCCAGGAATAGCAAACTTAGTTATGGAAGGAAGGGTCGAGTACAAGAACTGTAGGGGTAGACCAAGTTTAGAACATGTTAAATAGATTGCCTCGGATGTAAGGTGTGGTAGCTATGCAGAAATGAAACGATTAGCTCAGGACAGGGAGCCATGGAAAGCTACATCAAACCAGTCAAAACGTTGTAGACTCGAACAGAACAACATATGTGAATAAAGCCTGTTAATTTAGTTTATGTCCAAGTTAATCGGTCAGCTATGCCCCTTTTAGCCTATTTTCATCATATAATATATAGGCTTATGAGATCACCTTTTGTCCGCGTGTGTGTCACTAATAATTTTTGATTGGCAGGAGCGTTTTTAATGAAACTTGTAAGAAATTACTACTTCCCCGTCCGAGCGTTTCCAAATTCAATTAGCATCACCAATCAAAGAGAAAAAATACAGCCGCTTGAAATATTTCGCCAGTATTCAATATCTCCGAAAATATTGCAGCAATCAACCTGAAATTTTGTATGGTGGCAAAAGACTGTAAATTAAGTTGGCATATATCACTTTCGAAAACATGGTAAGCAAACCAAAACCAACATGGTATCCACAGACAATTCTAATGCTTAAATGGGCTCTTCAGCGACTTGATCGACCGAGCGCAGTGAACCTTAACATAGTAAATATTTTGAGCGTCTGCCGTTTGATGTAGGCTAATTCAGTGGTTTGGAGATGTATGTGGGCTAATTCAGTGGTTTTGAGATGTCCTAGGTAGTGATTGTGAGGATTTTTAAAACATACATTTATTTTTTTTGAATAGTAATCAAGCGATCGAAGTGCAACTATTTGTCTAACGGTGCTTAAATCTATAGCTTACATGCAATAAATTGCACATGCCGTGTACGCCAATCCCTGGCATAGGAATTTCCCTAGCTCGTCAAGGAATGATCCGATATATGTCAAACTTGGTATTATGGACCACTACTATAGTTAAAACTATCCAAATCTTATTTCTCATAAATTGTGGATTGTGCGCATGTCCATTCCTCATAAATGGATTCACTGAGCTCGTCGCTGAATGATCCTATCACTGAGACATCTGGCATAGTAAATCACTACTATAATCTAAGCCTACAGGAATATAAGTCTAAATCTATTAATAGCGTGCATGTCAATTCCTGATGTATGAATTCCTCTTACTCGTCAAGAAATGATCAGATCTCTGAGAAACCTAGTATAGTGATTACTATTACTATTTCCAATACGGGCCAAATATGGTAATTATTACAAAAGCCATAGATTTACATAGTATAGTGTGTTAGTGTTGTTTCAGTTGGTCATTTAACACCGCGTACTTGGGTGTGTGTTGTGTTTGAGAAGAATTTGTCTGATAACCTGTGTTTTTGTAGTGTCTGTAGCAGGGTGTGTATTCGTGATTCAGGTAAGGATTGGGAAGGAAGCTGCCGTGGCCTTAATGTAGGAACCATCCTGGCATTTGCCTGGAGTAGAAGAGGGGAAACCACGCAAAACCACTTCCAGGATGGCTGAGGTGTAAATCGAATCCACCCCTCACAAGGCTGAGTTTGCCCCGTTTAAGCCCCCAGACCAGAATATTTTTTTTAGCAGAGCCCTTGATCGAGCCCGGGCCTCCGCGGTGGCGTCGAAGAAGAATTCCTCTCATTCGCCATGGAACGATCCAGTCTCAGCGTTGCTGCGCCAAACATTCAAGCCTCTAAGGTTCTAGTGTAGAGCTTCTCAACACTTAGCGCCTATTGATCGTATCGTAATGAACTAGTACTATGAACGAAATATGTAGTTTCATTTTTATTATTAAATTTTGTATCCATGATTTATGGATGGCTTCAGTGCTTATTTCTAAAAGTAGAAGTTCATTATTCATGCGTTATTGAACCGATAGCTGTGAAAAATAGTTATAGACTACAGTATAATAAGAAACATCTAACCAAGAAGTCTCTAGTTTACTCTTCATAAACCATAGATGCCGTGCATATGACTTTCCCTCGAAAAGCTAGAACAGAATATTGCAAGTGTCTCCACAAAGACCCAGTGACTGACTTTGCGATTTAGATTTGGACTGATACTTTCTCACCAGAAAAAAAGGTCCACATTTTTGGTAGATCTTGCGTAATCCTATCTTCGCTGCATTAACATGTCCGGATCTTTGCAGATCACGACTGTGATAATTCAATAGCAATAAAAATTATAATAATAATAATAATAATAATAATAATAATAATAATAATAATAATAATAATAATAATAATAATCTAATAATAATAATAATAATAATAATAATAATAATACCGGTAATACAATATTTTTTACCCTGTTAGCAACTCTCTGGATCACAATGGCTTCCTGATGAGTCCACCTCTAGGCGCAGCGCCTAGGTTAGTTATCACCCAGGAGTTCCAGTCTCAATTCCCGGCTCTGCCAAGAAATTTCATTCTGGTCTGAAGGCTGGAACGGGGTACACTCAGCCTCGTCAGACAAAAGACGTGGGTTCAATTCCCACTTCAGCCATCTTGGGAGTGGTTTTCCGTGGTTTTCCACTTCTACTCCAGGCGAATGCCAGTATGGCTCTCAACTTAAGGCTACGGCTGCCTCCTTTCAATCCTCACCTGAATTACAAATACACACACTACCACAGACACCACAACAACACAGGTTATCAGAAATATTATTTATTTATATACAGTATTTATTTAATTATTATTTTAATAATTAATTAATTTATTTATTTATTTATTTATTTATTTATTTATTTATTTATTTATTTATTTATTTATTCACTAGCAACCCGCCCCGGCTTCGCCTGGTATCTTTAAAGGTTTGCCCAGCGTAAATTTAAAAGGCGTATTTTGTCGATTTCAATGAACAACCAACTATATCCGTTTTCCATCTCGGCATGATAGGTTAAAATCACTCACTGGACTATCAATTATACTATCATAGAGAAAGCATGTGCAACGACTTCTTGTCAGAAGTCATTTAAGAATGGCGAAGTGCATGAAACACAAATCCCCCTTCCGTCCAATCTAAAATTGACTGAGTAATCTTCGGAACGAAGGTTGAAACTGGAGTGATATGCTCTCTCGCTAGCTCGTAAACTGTCTCTGAAGCTAGTAATTGAATGGAGATTGTTGGTAGAAATGAAAACGTAAAATCACTTATAGTGGGCGATGTATTGAAGATAGAGATATGCTCTCGCGGACTGTTTTGTAGAACTTTTCATGCTGAACAATTCTTAAACTCATAGTATATAGATATTTTTAACGGTTTACCCAGCGTAAGCTTAAAAGGCGCACGGACGGTAGGTTTTTCCGACTCGATTCAATGAAATAGTTACTGCTCGGCTTCCTTTGGTCATAAATAAATCATATCCATCAGAAACCTTCCACGAGAAATCCTTTACAGAATGGTCAAAACCGCATCAAAATCCATTCAGTGGTTCTCGAGATTACCCGGAACATCCAAGAATCGGGGACTGTTTTATACTAAGTAGAGATATGTGATAAGTGAGAACTGTCACACTTATGAAATCTCAAGGCATAAGTTGCTGCACTAACGGGCTCTCTCGCGATTTGGTTCATACTACTGTAATGTAGTGTCTTGCATCATCTACTACTGTTATGTTTTAGAGGGGCGTGGTGGCGCAGCGGTCAAGCTGTATGCCTCTCACCAAGGTGGACTGGGTTCGATTCCCGGTCAATGCATGTGAGATTTTCGAAATGAAATGCCATGTCCTGTGGTTCGGATTCCACGTAAAAAAGAGGTCCCGCGGCTCATGATCGCGAGATTAACGGTCACGTTAAATTACGAGTTTCCTTTCCTTCCTTTTACTGTTATGTTTAGACGGTGGTTAGCATAACACAGACTCACCAAGTGAGGCCAGGGTGGGACAGAAGATGAGTGACCCGCGTAGCTCCGGCTGGGCCACCTCGGTGATGAACACGATGGCTGGACTGGTTCCCAAACCTAGGGCAACACCCAATACTTACAGTGAATAATATTCTTTTCACTGCATAAAAACTACTGCGATACCAAGCATACTTGGATTATTCTGAAATGCATGATATTAATTATAATGAAGTAATAACTGCAATCACACAAAGAGAGAGGAGAGAAACTAAACAATAAATTACTGTACCTACTATAACAATGAAGCTTATTCTAATCAACTAACAACATATATTCCCGTAATCAAGAAAGAAAAGCATTTCCTGGAAACCTCTCCAGGTTCCCTAATCAAGTTTAAGGTCCATCAGGATATTTCATTCTTACGTCACTCGGCTCTCCAGGGGATCCTTACTTCAAGGGTGTTGGGTCCTGCTTCCTCAACGCCTTGGAGTCTATGTTTCGTATTATCCATCAATGCTCCACGTGTAATTTAGGCCAAAATGGCCGTCACATAGTAGATCAGTGTGGGCCTTTGTCAAATCTTCCCGTACCATTATGTCGGTTTTCTTAAGATACTCTTTAGATTGAGAGAAAGTATTCCGATCAGCGTGGGACATGAATTTTACAATAATAGGCCTCTTTTTTGTCACTATCTTGAAAGCTTGCCTGTCAATTTTGGCAAGCCAAATGGGACGTTTACTTTCCTCGCGACATCTAGAGTACGGTTCATTGACCTGAAATCTTGCTGAGAAATTCTGGTAACTCAAAAGTCCTGAAACTGTCCCGCACTTGGTGCAATTCGATGTAGCCTAAGTGGCCCTTTGTTACAATCGCTGCTGGAAGTCGGCTATTGCTTTATCCCGCAGTGGGAGTTCCTTTATAATCTCCGTATTAAAATCAATGCTCCCATTGAATTTTCAATTATTTTGTTCGCTACTCGTTCCACTAGAACCCAAATTGGCTACACAACTCAAATCCATGGTCCTTGTAACGTGACGTCCGAGCTCTGCGAGACTCCCGAGAAATAGGTCTATGGTAGCATAAAACACTGCAATCATCTCCGCAGCAAGCCAGTTCAAACTTCGCAATTTCTGATTTAAACGATTTTTATTTCACAAGACACGGCTCGAAAAAGAGGTTCAACCTTTTTTGAAATAGCCGGACGAAAATTGATAAAGATGAGTCCTTAACAGATAGGCCTAAGTGTTTATGTTGCAATTAGTACCATTTTTTAAACATATTCTGACTTAATACACTTGTATATTTAGACATTTATTTCCTATGCAGCCGGGGACTCGTTTTGTAGAATGTTTTATGCTGAACAGTAGTATTGATGATATGTTGATTTGTCTTTACTGGTTTAACAAGCGTAAACTGAAATAGCGCACAGACATTGGATTTTTACTTCGACTTGCTTCACCTAAATCGTTATTACTCGGCTTCCCTTGGTGATATATGTATGTTTCTACATGTGGAAACGTTTCTCGAAAAACGCTTCATAGCATCCGCCCAGTATTTCTCGAGGTTAGCCAAGAAAAACAGACTGACAAATGTAATGTAATGTACTGTAATATATGGGTGCAACATCCCATTTGGAAACGCCCGGTGCCACAATGTTTGCGCCAAATGTGTTCTTACACGTGCAATTTAATCTAATGATACGGATCTCTAACATATAAACCAAGTGCCAACCGACCATGTCCACAACAGAAGCACAGGACTATTATTGACTACGCCACGCAGCTGGCCCAATAAGAATGTTTTGGAAGTCGCGCGTGCTTGCTAGAAAGATTGTGACCAGTTATCGAGCACATAGGGTATTTGTAATGCATTAATTCAAAACTAGAGACTCATTCTCTGTTGTACTTCAAAAAAGGGAGTACTGTATATGTAAAGAATAACAAAAAAAACTCAAAGTGAAACCTGACAGTTCAGACTCTCATTGAGAAGAAGTTTTAAAATGTATTATAAGTTGAACCGAGATCTTTCTGGGAAATACTTTTTCAAGAAAGCCACTGAAGCATTCTCAGATAGCAAGTTACCTGAGGAGATGCCCGTGAGGAGGCGGCCAAATTCGCAAACTCAATCGAATGTAGCCTACAGTAGGTGGCAGGTCGGTCGGGAAAAAATGCTGGACGCAAGGGTGATAGACTTCATATATGTGTTGAATGTTGTTGGCAATTCTACGTTGGTTGTTGTTGAAGGACAGGCATTTTTAGATGCCAAGCCCATAATTATGTGCGAGAAAGTGATAGAAACAGAGGATTTTATGAGACTTGAAGCTTTATGCATACAAACTAGTAATTTGAAAGGAGTAGGCTACCTCATCAGATTCAAAATGAAATTCGGTCACCAGTTGCCGAGAAAAAATAGTGTATTCAGGAATATGTAATAAGCGTGTAGTCGGTACATTACTTTACATACTTCAGTAAGTAGATACATTTAAATTTGGAAGATATAGCCTAATACTGTTGAAGTCGATAAATCAACGACTCTAGCCTACACGTTGACTATAAAGATTTTTAAAATTTTAATAGGCACCTTATTAAATACTTAAATGACCTGAGCTCCACAGATTTGAAGCAGCAATGGGTCAACCACATGTAGGCTTACGATAAAGCGAACCCTAAAAGTAATTTTTGCCACGGGAAGAACAGCTGTCAAATCGACCCCGCTTCGTCGCCTAGTTTGTAGTGCAGGGGAGAATGTAGGGTACTGGTTATCGTAATAAATTCATTAGTATTTATTAATATATAATTCTCCCACATACGATCATAGACTTCGAAATCGGCTTTGCGACACGAAGTAATCTACTCCATTCCGTCTGAAGAGCTTTCTTTTTGATATGGCAATTATTGTATTTGAAGAGCACGGCGGAACTGAGCAATTATATTACTCATCTTTTAGCCTCAATTATTATGAAAATAACAAAACAAAACGAGAGAAGAGCACACCCATCAACTCAAATCACATGTTATAGCATATGTTTGTGTATGATTCCATCACCCTTACGCTAGTTCCAGATAACGGCAGCTCCGTCGCTTGAGTTCGCCAATAGCAACATGGTGACGCTGTTGGATGTGGCTATGAGGACCCAGCCCAGGATGCAGGGAATCCCCGCGATGACGATGGTGTTCAGCCAAGATTCCCCCGCTGGCAGGGCTCCCACAGGCACGATCAGTACCAACACACTCGCTGCAACACAACGCGACGTTTATCTTAATACTATAGAGCATCCAGCGTTTAGAAAAGACAGTGGGTCTTATGGGCTTTTACTTTTAACGGAACCCCCCCCCTACACTGGTTTTGTTACCTTACCTTTTATCATGAAGAAACTCTGAAACATATATAATTTTCGTCATAATAGCTTCCTACAATTATCTGCCAATTGATTAACTTTGTTATTGCATACAAGTATCGTTTATATTACGTCTTAATAATTTAGAAATTTTCAAGGTTAGCACGCTGGAAGGAAGAGCCTTGTCCTGTGCTGCATGCTCGCCCGGAGTGGAGCACGTGCTTAGTTCCGTCGGCAACATAAGTTCTGAAGCACTATCCGTCATTGGTGTTATTAATGTGTGTCTGTTTTATCTTCTGTTCGATCGAATCAGGGCTGCCGACAGTTGGGTTCGAACCCACTATCTCCCGAATGCAAGCTCACAGCTGCACGGCTAACTCATACACTAGTACAAATATTACTCTAAACAAAACAAGAATAAAATTGAAAGAAACTAAATTATAGCCTAACTAATAACAACAGTATTGCTGACGTAAAAATTGTTAACATCGTCAGCATACAGTACATCCAAGTAGGAAGGAAGGAAGGGTTGTGCTCTCGACATCTGTCAATCTGTAATGCGTCATATCACAACTAAATGAATGCTGTTATTGGTTCTCTTCGCGTACGGCATCCTTAATACTGGTCCAATCCGTTAATACCTGCAAAACTGCTCCTTCCTGGGCATGTTCTATTTCAGATAGTTGTTGGGGTTGTGTTGTCTCGCTAACTTATGAAAGCGCATACTCGAAGCGGGTGAACATCTCGTATGACATCAGCGCTACCTCTGCCTATATAGAGTTAGCAACACTGTCGCCATAAGGCTCCACAGTCTTTTCTAAACGCTGGATGCTCTTATAGCTGAAGTACCCATGCTTCGCTACGGGTCATAAATAAATTAAAATGTGAAGGTGACAGTTAAAACAGGGGATAAGCGAGATGCTGCGCGGAGGGAGAGTAAGGATGGAACATTTTGTCCAACTACACCGCTCGGCGTTGACCGTGTTTTATAGCACAGATTTAGATTTTACTCGCTAACCGATACACGATAAGTGATAAGGACCTTTCGGATAGAAAATTAAATTTTAAACCTCGTATATGCCATCAAAAGTTTGCTATTTCTTAGCGTTCTCTTTTTATTTGAAATGGAAATATGAAACTTTGAAACCAAAGGGTATAGTGACGTCACTGAAATGGTCGCCATCTTGAAAAAGTGTCGAGTGTCGAAATCAAAAGTAGCCTATATATTAACCAGGTAAATCAGCCACTTCCATGAAAAATTTCATGTAAATCGGACCAATGGTTCTTGCGAGATTGAGTAATACACAGACACACACCATCTCATTCTTATATATTAGTATAGATTTATACACCCAAGTACAGGGAACTAAATGACTAGGATGTCCAAACCCCTCAAATGTAACCACTACTTCCTGATGACAGTGTGTAGCGGAAGTCAGTGTCTACTTTACAGGAAGTTGTGGCTAACTCCAGACATTAGGCCTATATGTCCTTCTTCCACTTTTGTTAGTTGGCAAGCGTCATACGTCACGTGAAGTCCCGCTCTTCATCAGCGTTACGTTTAGTGGATGGAAAAGGTAGCACGTGACGTCACATCGGCTTGACTAATGATGCTCGCCAATGTGGGAGCAACTGACTGGCATGCGAGATTACTGTATTATACAATTGTGGGTACAGCTGTGATTCCCGGACTAATGAATGACATGAAGATTGTTTGGTCCTTAGGAAGACAGCGCGGGAACAATGCCTCAATCAAGACCGATATTTCCCAAACTGAATGACTGATTGAGATGGAACTATGAGTGAAAATATGAAAGGTATTTTCAGCTTTATCTCGATAAATGACCGAGGGTATTCCACTAATGAGTGGACTCATTCAAACAAAGCCCATCAAATCTTATCTAACAAATGACATGTAATGAACATGCTTAAATGGAACAAACTTTGCGCCAATCGGAATAGGCCTAGTATTAGAAATGACGATGATGATGATGATGATAATTGTTGTTTTAAGGGGCCTAACATCTAGGTTATTGCCCCTAATTGTTTGGGTGATAGTGAGAGATGAGATGAGAATGAAAACTATAACTAATACCAACTACAGTCTTACATACTAGAAGAAAAAATTGTAAACAAATAAAGGATAAGGCAAATAAAGGACAGGAAGAAAAGAATTGCCCTCAAACCTCGAAGAATGTGGATTGAGTGACTTGGAAGGAAGGAGAGCCATGAAAGGCAGATAGAAAAGGGGGGAAAGAGAAGAGAGCCCGCCCGAAAGTCAGTGGAGAAAGGAAAAAAACGGACCCAGCTCAGGGATCCCCCGGGATCGCCAACTCCCGAACTCACCAGCCGTGAGCTCCTGAGGGTGTAGCAATATCCAGGGTGCAGCAGAAGTGGTGGGTCTATATAAACCCTGCCTCCTCGAGGGCCTTGAGCTGAAGGCAGGAAATAACACGAAAAGAAAAAGAAGGCTGACCCCTCGAAGAATGAGGGTATCAGGAAAGATGAGAGAAGGGCCAATTAAGGTGGGAAAGGAAGACATTCCCTAGGCCTCAGATACCCTAATACCTTCGGGGTCGGAAGAGAACAAGAGTTGACCAAGAGAGGTCGACAGGAAAGGAGACGGAGAGGAGCCCGGCACAAGTAAGTGGAAGCAATGCCGGACTTAACTGGGGTCCTGTGGTCGCCAACCCACGTCACACTAGATGTGAGCCCCTGGGGGAAGTATTAGAAACAAAAGTCTTAATTACAGAACCTATCTCTCCAAGAAAATATGATTTTAATTAAAGTAAATACCAAATTGTAGTGAAAACATTTATTCCACCTTAATCAATATTGTAATTAATATGAAATTAATTAATGAGTGCTAGTTTCGGCCACGCTGTAGCCTTCTTCAGCTTTGTGTGGATCTTACCACATTAAACCAAACGCGAGCATGTAATAACACAATTCGTTCGAAATATTCTAAAACAAATTGGAAATTAATCTTAACAGTCAATTTTTTAATATAAATATGGAGTAATATTGTTTATCAGTGGTGATATTCCCTAATGAAAAGAATATCAAAGCTTAAATATTAAATTCTGTTGTAAAAACTTTACTTAACTTATACTGTATTATTAATGATGTTAAAATTCAAATAATAACCTAGGAAAATATCTTAAAAATAAAAGAAACAATAAAATCAAATCTGATACAAATTGTGAAGTTAATTTGAACTTTGCAGTAATAATTATAATCTTATTGGAAATTTCGGATAAGCAGTAGCAAAGCCTCACCAAACACTGAAGTGCGCCGACCAATGAAGGCCTCTAAAGATATGAAAATGTATAATTTATTATTTAGGGACAAAGAGGAGAGTGGTGACCGGCTCCTGTGCCGATTAATTTACATTCCTGGTGGAATTTGAACTCACAGTGTTGGGGTAAAACTTAACGCTCGAGTCACTGAGGCACCACAAAATAAGGGGTCGGCAGAATACAGAATGCAGACTGCAGAGCCCTAATACGCCATGTGACATGATAAAAAATACCACCCGCAACACACGGAAGGGAAGTGGGGAAAAAGATAAACTACTCGCACAACGCAGTGCTAGTCAGGTACTATGAGACGCCCGATAGCTGATGCTTCAGCCCCATATCGTCAGAAGTAACAGTCATCCACCGGTACTAGATCCCTCTGAGGACATACTCCCGTAATACGTACTAGTTGGAGAACAATTTTATACTAATACAGTATATAAAAGTCAATCGGTGTCTGTCTGTTACTCTTTGACGCAAAAACCACTCAACCGATTTAGCTGAAAGTTTGTTTCAACATAGTTGATATACCAGAGAAAACCACAGGACTATTGTCGTTTCGAAATGTATCACCGTTCCCATATGGTGGCAAACGTTACGTTTCATTTCAGTAGCATGAAAATAGTTTATATACCAGGGAAAAACACAGGACTATTGTTTCGAAATGGAAGGAAGGAAGGAAGCTTGTAGTTTAACGTGACCGTTAATCGCGAGATCATGAGCCACGGGACCTCCTTTTTACGTGGAATCCGAACCACAGGACATGGCATTTCACTTCGAAAATCTCACATGCATTGACCGGGAATCGAACCCGGACCGCCTTGGTGAGAGGCATACAGCTAGACCGCTGAGCCACCACGCCCCCTGTTTCGAAATTTTTCACCGTTCCAATATGGTGGTAAACGTTACGTTTTATTTCAGTAGCATGAAAATAGTTTATATACCAGGGAAAAACACAGGACTATTGTTTCGAAATGTTTCACCGTTCCAATATGGTGGCAAACGTTACGTTTTATTTCAGTAGCATGAACATAGTTTATATACCAGGGAAAAACACAGGACTATTGCCGTTTCGAAATGTTTCACCGCTACAATATGATGGCAAACATTACGTTTTATTTCAGTAGCATGAACATAGTTCATAGACCAGGGAAAAACACAGGACTATTACCGTTTCGAAATGTTTCACCGTTCCAATATGGTGGCAAACGTTACGTTTTATTTCAGTAGCAACAGGGAAAACACATGACTATTGCCGTTTAGAAATGTTTCACCGTTCCAATATGGTGGCAAACGTTACGTTTTATTTCAGTAGCATGAACATAGTTTATATTCCAGGGAAAAACACAGGACTATTGCCGTTTCGAAATGTTTCACCGTTCCAATATGGTGGCAAATACATTTCATTGTTACTAGGAATTCAACTGCAGTTGTTAATTTTCTTCTGGTAAGTTGAACTTAATCGTATAATCAAATAGTTCCCAAATTTATCAGCTATTGCTTAAACACAAATTTAAATTCATTGATTGAAGTAAGCACAAGGGGGGAAATATGCCACTGTTTTAACCAGAAAAATGAAAGCCTTTATGCCTCAAAATTTACAGCAACGTAAGAATTTGAGGGATGGAGGAAGTTTTAACAAGCAAGATGTTTTCTTTTTGTTAAAATAAAAATAACAGCCCAAATATATGTACGGTACGTAAAGTGCTCGGCCCTTCGGTGAAGTATTTGAATACCAACATTCATTGAAAATGATGAATGGAACTTCCATCAGAAATGTGCAGTAGTAAACAAGACTAAGTCATTGCAAGAGTGATTTGGGAAGCACATCCTTGTCTTCATTACTCCCGAGGATTTGCTCTCTAGCACCTCTGGCCGCAATCCCCTGTACTTCTAGGCAAAGGGCTCTTTAAAAGGGGAGATAGCCTATGACTGAATGTTTCAACTTTCACAGTTTTCATCATAACATTACCAAATGTTAACCACTTGAATAGGACGTTGCTGGCATCTCTTGTTCTAATTAATAATTAAGTACAGTAGCTTCATTAGTTTTTGAGTTATCGAACATTTTTGTATTAAAAAAGTGGTCTCATATAAAAGCCCATTGCATCAAAGTTTTAGTTTGTCCAAGCATTTTCTTTCTGCATGTAGTTAAGATGTATAGAAGCAATAAATGCTCTGTGGTTTTGTGTTATATGGATACTTTGTTTCAAAAATGTCTGAATTTTCATTTAAATATTTTTGAAAATTCAGCATTATTAATTTAAATCTGATAATAAAAATGTATATTAAAAGTCAAAGCAGTTCAAAGCCCAATGCAAATTTGCATTATTGTACCTATTTCAACTATCCTACTAAGTTAAGACAATATCTGATCAGATTGCACTACAAGGAGCATTTTGTACACAACAAAACATTGAAAAAGAGCTATGCGAGAAACTGGCCTGTTAACATTTACTCACTCAGAACTGCCTTCCTCCACATGTTTCCCCTTCACATCACCTCGCTTTTTCTTAGATATTTTCTGCCATTTTACATGTCTCCTGGTCACGGCCCCACTTCTGTATTATTATTATTATTATTGTTATTATCATTTTTTATAAAAAATATCTCAAATACAGAGATCTTTTTTCTACAATTTATACGGAATGTACCCTCTGTTTTTACATGAAGAAGAGCTATTCGCGGGATTTAGAAAAGTTTTAATAGGGAACAAGTAGTTCCGTTAAGAATTATACAGCCTATTTTCATATACCCTACTTATAATAATTGCCTCTATCAACATACAAAATTTCAGTTTGATTGCCGTAATAGATTCGTAGATATTGAGAACCGTCTAAATATTTCGGATGGTCGCCATGTTGGATTTTTATATATGTAGGTCTTAGAGTTATGTACTATTACATGAAGATTGTTGTGTAAGTGTAGTATTCAAACTGCAATCGCATAATTAGGACACAAGAAATAAAAACGAGATTTTAAAATTTCGCACAGCTGCCATCTTGAGGTAATGTAAACAATTGAACTAAATTAGACGTCAGTGCATTACAATTTGTATAAACATTAACTCTACCTTATTTCACTGCGCCCAGATGGTTAAATCGCAAGAAAAGTCTATTAAAATGTTTCAAATTCCCTTGGCCACCATGGACGCTTAGTACTTTACAGGTTTTTGAAAGTTATATAGATGAACTTGTAGTAGTGCCCTTTATCACCGTACAAAATTTCAGGGCGATATCAGTAATAGTTTCGGAGATATAGAATGCCGGTGACATATTTCGTTCAGCCGCCATCTTGAGGTTATATAAACAATTGAACTAAATTAGATGCCAGTCCATTGCATGTATATAAACATTTTCTGTACCAAGATTGGATAGTTAAATCGCGAGAAAAGTCTATTTGAAAGTTTCAACTTCGCTTGGCCGCCATGTTCGTTTTGTAGTTAACAGGTT
Source organism: Meconema thalassinum (assembly GCA_946902985.2). Classification (NCBI taxonomy): domain Eukaryota; kingdom Metazoa; phylum Arthropoda; class Insecta; order Orthoptera; family Tettigoniidae; genus Meconema; species Meconema thalassinum. The sequence goes on along the minus strand of OX336389.2, from coordinate 554,104,519 downwards.
TTTGAAAGTCTAATAGGTGAACTTCTATTAGTGCCCTTTATCAACGTACAAAATGCCAGGATGATATCGGTAGTAGTTTCGGAGATATAGATTGCCGGTGAAATATTTCGCACAGCCGCCATGTTGGATTGGTGAGACGTAATAAAATTTGAAGGGCACGGTCAAGGTTTGCCAATATGGTGCTATGACCTTACCGATTTTCATTCAAGTCGCTCCAGCCGTTTATAAGTTATTAGGGGGGGACACACACCCACACACATACACACACACGGACAAAAGGTGATCTCATAAGCCTATTTTTTTTTTCAAAAATGAAAATAGGCTAAAAATTATGTAGTATTATATACGAACCGTAGGGTACTTACAAAAAGACCGTAATAAACGGGATAGCATAAAAAGCGGGCGTTCTCTCAAGCAGTTCAAATTGAAGTATTACTGTATATCACATAACGTAATTGTATCGATTACGTAGTAAACAAATAACTGCCAGCATGCGCAGATGTACATCTACGGCAAATACGCCGCGGTATACTTTATTTACTAGCGAAAAACACACATAAAATAATCATCATGCTATTACTGAAGACGTGAGTGTGTGCTAGTCTTTTGAATGGCATGCGGGCTCATATTAAATGGCCTCTTCAAGCTTAACAATAGCCGGAATTGAAAAAATCCACAGCCTGCTTCCAGTCTCCGACCGGGTCAGGAATGGAATGAATGAAGCCCCATCTAGCGGCGAGGATATGAACTGTGCCGGCTGCCGAGGCCTGACGCACTCCTCTGGGGCAATGATTAAATGCATGACAGATGAAATGAAATGATAGTGGAGAGTGTTGCTGGAATGAAATTGTGACAGGGAAAACCGGAGTACCCGGAGAAAAACCTGTCTGCCTCCGTTTTGTCCAGCACAGATCTCACATGGAGTGACCGGGATTTGAACCACGGACCCAGCGGTGAGAGGCCGCCGTGCTGCCGCCTAAGCCACGGAGGCTGTTACAATAGCCGGAATTACTAATATAAAATCATTTTCTGAAAGAAGAAGAATTGGGCTATTCTTGAATAAAACAATAAGACGAGTTTTTTATTCAAAATCCAAAATATTCATCCATACCTTCGAAAATACGAAATATGTGAATATTTACAGGTAACAAGATATTTCAGCTCTTTTTAATTTTACAAAAGTGTACGTCAGTAAGTCACAAACATTTATTTAATTCTAATCTGCCTCTAAAAGCTGTTCAACTGCGAATTTCTAGTACTTGCTCCCTGCATCAGTGTTCATACTTGTATCTATGACTGTACGTCTAACAAGAACTTGACACAATATACAGTACTTAGCCAGCTGGTCAATTTAGCTTGACAGTGATATGCATCCGATGTTCCTCCATTTCTTCAACACAGAGTGTCATTCATATCTTGCCGTTGTGGTGGAATGCACACAACACGTTGAGGACAGAGCAGCTCTTCGTTCAACTTGAAATTTTGTACATGCACTCCAGGAATTTGTTGGTATGGCACCTCATTTGAAATCCCACGGCACCTACCCCAATACCAGACATTAAAAATACACTTATATACACCACTAGTGATAGCACAATTTTACTAATGCACGGATATGCCCCTAGCTCCTAAACAAAGTAACAATGTTGAAGAAACTATGTCCATACAGGGTGATGAAGAACCTTAATGATGTGATAAGTACATTCGCTCCGAAACAGAAAGAAGAGTAACATCGTGCATAGGTTACAGCTCTCTTTATTAAGCTATTAGCCTATTCAACATATGGCGCCCTATATCGCATCGTGTAACCACACACTTACTACAACTTTGAGAAATACGCTTCGAGGCTGCTTCTGTATAGTCTCTGTGACACGAGCCACATACTTCCATAGTGTACCCATGATTTGAATTATGAAAGGGACTTGTTTGTGATTGGCATAAACTCGCATATGTATTTTTTAGTGTAATAAATTTTGGTGTATTTTTCAAATAGAATCTTCTTTATTTAAACAGCATAAATAATAGCACGAAAACGCTCAGTAAACCGGTGACATATTCGTAACGTTCCCTCCTTTATAACTGGAAGGCGGGTTTGTGAGCACTCATGGACTTGACTGCTGCTTAACAAATCCACAAGTAATTTTTGGCCGATATATTTTTCATCAATTTTCAGCCAGCAAATACAATAGATGCATAAAAATCACAAAGAGATTTCCTCCATAAGATCCCATCCTTCCTCCTCAAAATGGAAAACGTCACAGGAACGCCATTCTGTGATTCCAGCATAAATCACTTAAGTTATAATAGACTACTGTATATAATAGGAAAGGAATCCGCTAAATTTTGCCTGTACTACTTCAATCTCGTGTAAAGTTTGCATGGCAAATGATCTGGCCCTTACCCTTTGAGGATTGTCCTGTATGATCATGTGAAGCCGTTCGAGAGGCCTCATCAAGATTCACGGAAATCACATGAACAGGACTGGTTGTATTAAAGAAAGTAATATGTAAGAAAGCAAGAATACGCCAAAGTTTTTTAGAATTTATTATCGGTGGCATTAAGATATGCATCCAACTGCTTTGCGATATGGCGTATTCGCCATCCCGAAAAGGGGCTTTGTTTGCTAAACCAATTGGTTACTGCTGCCATGAATGATACATCGGAATGGAATCATTGTCCCTCTAAAGCTTATTTTAAGAATACGAACAAATGGCACATGGAAAGGATGGTTCTGTCCAGCCAGCCCATAGCCGAAATATGTCGTCATGTGATTTTCGTGAAACCTCAAACAGCTCAACGATTCCACTACGATGAAGATGACATAGTGGTGACCAAGTCTTGTTGTTGTTCGATTGAGACATCTTTGGTCATCAGACTCGTGTAGTTAGAATTTATCTGATAGCATGTGTTACTGTGATGACTTTCGTTATTCGGGTCTAGGTTTGGGAAATATGCCCCGGGTTTTGAGATGAGGCACCATCTCAGTTTTATCCTGAACGGAGTGTGGACAAATCCCTGAGAGAAACCACACTTAGGATGGCTGCTTTCAGTGCGTGGATTCAAACCGCTGATCTCCAAACTTGCTGCACTCTCAATTGCAGTCTTGTAGTGTTACTCTGCGCACTTGGCTAAGCTGCTAGATTCATTAAGTTTGTAACCGTTTTACTGGAGTAGAATTTCAGTAGAAGTGTTCGGGAACTGAAATCAACACACCAAAAGAAAATTCAAGCCATCCCTTTATAGCTCGTCGTTGTGTTATTTAAGAACTTGGGACATCTTGGATATCACATCAGGCTCGTATGCTTGGCTAGGTGAATCTGTATCAGTCTGATAATCTGCATTATTTCGGTGTCTATACTTGTACGTGAACTTGAATGGCCTCAGGCTTTAAATAGTAGAATTTGTTACAAAACCATTTCTTAATTACAGAGTTAATGTGGGGAAATGATCATGACCCTCCAATTGACATTCTAATGTTGCCACCTGTGCAAAGTAGACCCTATAATCCATGAATTACCGTCGGAATGTGTGGGAAAATACGAGTAGGCCTATATAGAGTAAAATAATCAGAGTTGAATGTGCAGTGAATAGCAAACTTTGATTCATTATCAGTGTCTTCACAGGACTTAAAATGCATGCGTAAGAAAGTCAATCTGCGATTGAACAAATGGCATTTGACTGAGAGTTACGCGAAGACTGCGTTAAAGGACAAAATATCCAAATGGTGCATATTGAAGGCAGTTAACATGCCACCAATAACTATTAATGAGCATTGATGCTCAAGGATTGAAGACTACTGGAATATTTGTGTATCTGCGAGTTTTAGAAATTTGTTTGGAGAGCGACTTCTCAAAACGCAGTCATTTCCAAACCAGAATGAGCTGAAAATATCGGATGTACAGGCCAAGACTGCCTCCTTTCCAAATCCCTGACACGTTCCCAACATGACGGCGCGCGGCGTCCAATCTAACACCATAGCCAGGGTCAAAGTGTAAAATACCTAAAGACATGACTTATCTGCAATATCGCTGATAGAAGAGGACCATCCTATTTGTTTCATTACTTAAAGGGGAATAGCAGGTTCTTTCATATTTATCGATTTTATGTCATATGGTTTGGTGCATATGAAACAGTCTTTTTGCTGCATGAAGCCGGTGTTTTCCTTGGCCTTAGTAACAAATACATGGCAGACAATCAACACCGTTTGATACTAATAATTATGTGTATCCCCTCCTCTTCTATTTTGGTCGAATAAGAATATGTGCCTTCGCAGAGAATAGAACAAACAACCATTCGGGATTCCCTATGCAGTGTTTGATAGTGAGAGAAGTGAAGAGACACGGCAAGATGAACAGAAAGTACGCCCCGTTGGAGCTGTGAGTAGCGAACTGAGGAATGCATGTGATGTCACAAAAAGGCAAACACCTTCCAGGTAATAGCCTAGTGTAAACAACCACTCCTCCTAAGCAGCAGGTCACGCTGGTACAGTTGAGTGGTTCGATCATGTTCGCCAGATGTTCCCATACTCACTCGGGCAAGTGCTCATTTCAAGTCCTGGGGAGCCTATACGAATACCTGGCACGATAGTACACATCCTCCCGCACAAGTACACTAGGGTAATGGTCAAGATGTTCTTAGCTCCTGGTTGAAGCAACAACAACAACAAAAATGTGTACTCCTCAGAATGAGAAACAAGGCAGCCAGCAATGCAGCCTCACACGAAGTCTCCCGCTTGTTAATTGTGTCCTTCCTAGGCTGTCTAGCAGAGGAGTTAGAATTAGAATGTATTGGTATAAAACTGCTACTGATGCTAATGAGCCCCTTTATGTAGCGTATACATTGTTCTGGCTTGAAGTATTGTAATAGGAAACTAAACCTAGCTTAACAACTAATAAAACAAAATATACATGTCACTTATAACCAGACAAGCCAATTAGCAAACATAACGCATACAAGATGAATAATACAAATTAGAATATATAATTAAAGAAATAACCTATGTAATACATTAGTAAATCTATTGTAAAAACAAATTACAGTATATTAAAAAAGACTACAATTGTTATATGAATCACGATGTGCTCTATTATTAACACAAGTACAAGAGTGGCATGCTTACTCGAACTACTATCAATTGCACGAAAGTTGTATCTGGGATACTAAAAATATTAATAAACAAACTGTGTGGCACGGATATATTTTCAAAAATTTCGTATGAACTATTCATATTTTTGATTGTAAGCACATTCGTGGTTTACGAATTCAACAGCTGAGGTGTTTCGTACTCCTCCAGGAATCTTGACATTAGGTATTTCTTGAGTTGCATAGTGTTAACAGAGTTCATAAATGAATGAAGGTCGAATGTATTAAAGAGCTGTGAGGCTGTGCAAAGGAATTATTTATTGTATTTAGTAGTACGGTGGACAGGAATCTGTAGAGTAGAATTAGTAAATCTATTTTCTCTGTTGTGGACGGAGTGCAATGGATTAAACACATTATAGAGATAACCAGGTGTTTTAGTACACAATATTTTCTGGATTGGGATCGCAATTGACAGCTGCCTACGTTCACGAAGTTTCAACCACTGCATTTGCACATAATAAGGTGTAGTGTGTACATCACGCCTGACGTCAAAAATGTAACAAACGCATGCATTTTGAACTCTGTAATTTTATCTTAAGTGTTTCTGATAAGTCACTACTGATCCATATTCGATGATAGGGAGTATCAAAATTTGGATTAAAAGCTTGCGCATTCTTGATGGCGTGTAAGGGATATTCCGCCTCAAGATATGTATTGATGATACAGCCTTCTTTATTACAGCTGCGGTATGCTCTCCCCAAGATAGGGTTCTATAAAAAATTACTACTAGGTTGTTCACGGAGTTGCTGTAGGGGATATCATTGTCTAATCATTTCATCGGTGGGAGTGAGTTAAGATCGACAGAGTTAAGAAGTTTAGTATGCCAATGTATGTAAGTTGAGTTTTAGAATTATTATCTGTAGGTTATGGTTTAGGGTCCACTGATGGAGGTGAGCGATGTCTTCGTTGAAAATGTCTACATGTATATGGTGAGGCGCATCAGAGGGACTGAAATGGAAGTGGGCCTGAAGGTCATCAGCGTGCATATGACAGAGACTGCTTTTGAATGCACTAGACATATCATTTATACAAAGCGAGAAGCACAGTGGTCCAAGAACTGACCCTTGGGTTACACCACTTCTTACTGATTGCCAATTCGATGAGGAACCATCGAACAAGACCACTCTCTGTAACCGGCCTGCTAGGTACGATTCAAACCTAGGACAACGCATTCCGCGATAAGGCAATGGAGTGCAGCTTCGCAAGGAGGAACTCATGGCTTACGCAATCGAAGGACTTAGTGAGATCAAGGAGGCATAGGATTGAAAGCTGTCTTTTGTCTATTGCTGAGCGTATGTCATCCGTTATTTTTAAGAGCGTGGTAGTTGTGCTATGAACTTTATTAAATCGGGATAGATGGAACTCGGTCAAATATTCACACATTTGTTCATGCACTATTCTTTCTAGAACTTTGGTTAGAGCACAAAGTATGCTGATGGGCCTGAAGTCACTGCAAGACGCAGGTATTCTCTTCTTAGGCACTGAGCGTATATTCGCACACTTCCAGAGCGTAGGGTTTACTCCGATTTGTAAAAAGAAGTTGAACAAGTGTAAAATGGCAGGCAGGAGAGTATCGAGACAATTTGAGAGAAGGGAGATTGGAATGTTGTCCGAACCTTTGGCTTTGGTATGAATAGACGTGATCGCTTTCACTATTTGTTCTGGGTATGTGTACTTGAAGTTAACATTTTCAAGGCTTGCCTGCGGAAGAAGTCTATAATGCTGTGCGGTCTTGGATATTCTTGTTGTGTTGCTGGTGGGAACTACGTTTAAGTAATGATCGCTCAGCTCGGAGGGGGAAACTGGCATCTGGATATCAGCTGAAGGGCTGGCACCGATTCCAAGGGATTTTACAGCTCTCCATGATGCTGCAGCATTCTCATAGTTGCTGAAGATATTATACGTGTACTTTACTTTAACATTTCTTACCGCTTGTTTTGTGTTATTCCGTAGAATTCTGAATTTTCACATAATCGTCCGGAATTTTGTCTTTAAACATTCCTTGCGAGCTCTGTCGCGAATCTTTATCAAGTCTTTAATTGTTCTTTTAAACCATGCAGTTGATTGGTGTTTAACGTGTACTATCTTCTGAGGGGCATGTTTGTCATAGAGAAAGTAGATGTTTTGGTTAAAAGACTGACCTTCTCGTCTACATTGTTTGTTTTATAAAACAGCTCCAAAAGGAGTAATTCTGCATCCACACTAAAATCACTTAAACTATAAGGTGCGTTCAAAAAGTAACGAGCCGGAGGCTGTAATGCGCAAACCAGTGACGACATCGGCTAATCGTGGCGTGTGTAACGAGGTGTGGTTCCGACCAGAGCGTGGAAGGTCACAGCCCGTCGCTAGAGGGCACGCGTGCACGTCACATGACGATACAAAGCGAGCAGCAACATGCATCAATCGTCCAACGCTGCCAGTCGCATTGAAAACAGTGACATGGAGGCGTCAAACGAAGAGCAAAGAGGTGTTGTTCGGTTTCTGACAGCGAAAGGAGTAACGGGCACGGTCATTCATCGCCGAATGTCACAAGTGTACGGCGAACACTGCATGTCCTTTGCAAGGGTCAAGGCGTGGCACAAGCGCTTCAGGGGGGGACGGGTGTCGTTAGCCGATGATGCCCGGTCTGGGGCACCCCCCTGCATTACCGATGACAACGTCCAGCTGGTTGATGCACTCATTACCCAGGACCGCCGAGTGACAGTGAACGCCATAGCCGCCGTGGTCGGATTGAGCGTCGGAAGTGTGCACACCATCATGAAGGAACGACAGCACGTGCGCAAAGTGTGGGCCCAATGGGTGCCCCACAGTCTTCAACCACACCAGGAAGCATGTCGAATGGCCTACTGTCTTGGTCTTGATTGGACGATTGATGTATGCTGCTGCTCGCTTTGTATCGTCACGTGACGTGCATGCGTGCCCTCTAGCGACGGGCTGTGACCTTCCACGCTCTGGTCGGAACCACACCTCGTTACACACGCCACGATTAGCCGATGTCGTCACCGGTTTGCGCATTACAGCCTCCGGCTCGTTACTTTTTGAACGCACCTTATAAATTTACTGAAAATACGCATTAGGTATGTCTTGGGTTTTTACTTAGATAGGCCTATTGGTAATAATTGGCAGGACATGAAAACTATAAATGAATGTTTCACTCTAGATATAGGGTCCGAGGTTCGGGCTAGCCAAGTTTCGTAACAGAGATACCCCAATATCTTGTTAAATACATATTGGGCATTTATAATATCTAAAAACGGTCTCCAGAACTCGGCAAAGGCCTGTCAGAGAACAAGGTACACTTAACTCATGCCTGTGACAGAATTATCATCACAAGGTATACGAAAGTGAAAGTGAAGTGAAATGGACGGCTACTCACAAGAATTGCAATACTCCTTATTAGTACTTCTTTTAATTGAATTCATTTCAGCAAAGGACGTCCCAAGGCTTACGATTTACCAACTACGTCAACGAACAAGAGTATAACTCCAACGTGCAGGGCGGTAATCTGATTTCTTCACCGTGAGCTTCAAAACCTGTAGGCCCACCTCCATTTTCAACAAGTAGTTCCGTGAAGAACTAAATGGACTATTTTCATATAACCTACTTTTGTTAATTGCCTCTATCAACATAGGCTACAAAATTTCAGTTTAATTGTTGTGGGTTACATTCGTAGATATTTAGATCCGTCTAAATATTTCGGATGGGCGCCATGTTGGATATTTTTATATGTAGGCCATAGAGTTTTGTACTATTACAGAAAGTTTATTGCGTAGCTTTATTATTCAAACTTCAATCGCATGATTAGGACACAGAAATAAAAACGACATTTTAAAATGTCGTACAGCCACCATCTTGAGGTTATGAAAACAATTGAAATAAATCAGATGACAGTGGATTAAAATTTGTATCAGCATTTACCGTACCAAGTTTCACTGCGCTCGGATGGCAAATCGCGAGAAACGTCCATTTAAATTTTTAAATTTCGCTTCGCCACCATGTGGATTTGTGCCTACGAGGTTATTGAAAGTCCCATAGGTGAACTTATGTTGATAGCCTTTATCAACATACAGTATTTCAGTTTAATTGCTGTCATAGATTAGTAGATATTGAGAACCTTCTAAATATTTCTGATGGTCACCATATAGGATTTTTATATACAGAGTGGTCCACCAGCCCCTTATTATTTAGTTTTATGAAACCCAACTAACATTGCAATTCTCCCGATGGTCAATATTGTTCTGCTCTCTGACTGGGTGACAGCAATGTAATTGAGTCATGGGTCTAGCAAAGAAAAACCGACCGTAAACGTTTCCCCGCCAAATACTAAGGCCCATTCTACTAGCCCATAACTTATTGCTCCTTGAAATAACACACATACACGTAATACGATCGAATTAATAGCTTACGCCACGTGATCTGTAATAGTAGAAAGTTAAATCAACACCATAAACCGTGATTGAGTACTTTGACATGGACTGAAAGGTTTGGGGGTGGGACGGCCACAGTACTACTGCACTTGCAGCGCGCTGTATCTACCATGCATTGGTGGCTGATTTGGCAGTTGGTCACTAGTCGTGGCCGAGTGAGGTACGTGTGTGCGCGCTGTGTGACCGCATTGGAAGAGTGAACGGTTCCTAATACCGGTGCTTCCTTAGTTCCACGTGTGTACTGACCTTCCGTGTGTCATTCGGACAATACTTTTTCAAGTAGTGTTCCAGATAGGACAACAAAACCAGAAACCCAGAAAACCCCGCTGAAAATCATGTCCGGATACCAGAGGAAAAACACCGTACGCTGCCAATGGGACAGGCAGAGTTCTCGCCCCTCACCAGGAGAAATTCACCGCTGGATTGGCGATACCCTCCGGTTGACTGTCGACCAAGTAGAAGCCATCCAGTTAAATGCGCACGAAAAAACCATGTACATCAAGGTAATCAGCATATCTACTTATCAGAAATTGTTAAATACTTTTGCAGATCCTATTAAATTTCAGTATGACTCAGGCGAAATGACAAATGTTAAGCTCTCCACAGCGGATTCCAATTTTACCACAGTGCGTATATTTAATGTCCCACTCGAAGTTCCCCCTGAAATTTTCAAATCCGTCCTGTCGAAATATGGCACTGTGAGTGACGTCAGGAAAGAACAATGGTCTTCTGCTTATCAGTTCCCGGTGTATAATGGAATACGTGCCGTCACTATGGAAATCAAACAAGATATCCCCTCCACTGAGACTTTTGGTGGCCATTCTGGCTATATAACGTATAATGGACAGAAACAGACCTGTTTAATTTGCAATGCTACCACACATCTACGTATCAACTGCCCAAAGAAAATGATTCCCCTCGGTATAACTCCTACACAACAACGACGTGCCCAATACTCGGAAGTTGTGACGCAGCAAACGTCATATGAAAACATGCTTATTGATCAGTCAGCTGGGACAACACCAGAAGTGGCCTCGAATACATATGACGCAGAACTGGTACCTTGCCCTGACCAGAGCAGCGAGCCACAGAGTGCCCCTGTGCTATCGGCAACCTGTATCGCAGCCTTAGAACCAACTATGCCGTCACTACAGGCTGCCACAGAAATTTTGTCTTCACTGCCCCCACCTTCGCTGGTCCCTACCGACTCACTTAAGCAGGTTGATCGGGGATCCGAGAACGTCTCTAAGAAGATTAAAACAAATGCCTCGATTGCCGTACCAGCCCCGAAGAATCAAACTGGCTCTACAAACGTTCCCGCAGCTGTGAAAAAGAAACAAAATCTTCATTCTACGTCATCTAGGGACCCACGAACGCTCTCAACCGCTGACAGCCGGCCTATGAATGGCAGTCATAAGGAACTATCTCAACCTAATTTGACATAGTGCACCAGTATATTTCTCACCTGTGTCTTTTTTTCTTTTTTCTTTTTTCTCGAGTCCACCTTCCAGTATGTCTAGCACAACTTTTATACTTCTCTTAATGGCGCAATTTCTCACTGTGGCCACTGTGAATATCAATGTAATAGAATGCCCTCTGAAATTTCAACTGTTGGAGAGATTCCTTCGAGATGCAGACATTGACATTGCCTTCATTCAAGAAGTTGCTCTACCCTGTTTGCCCATATCTGCCTTCTACAAACAATACATCAATACCGGTAATACGAATAGAGGGACCGGATTCCTCATAAGACATGATAACCCACTCGAAGGTGTGCTATGTCATCCATCAGGACGCATAATATCTGGACACATAAACAATACCACCCTGATAAATGTATATGCCCCATCCGGGTCCAATAAACGTGTGGAACGGAAAATGTTCTTTCAACAGAGTATACTGCCTCATCTGCACGACGTTAAGGAAAAACTTATTCTTGCAGGGGATTTCAATTGTATTCAACGCCCAGAAGATTCCACTAGCTCATACCAAGGTGTCAACCCGGCTCTCAGGACCCTTCTTACCTCCCTACACCTCATTGATGCTGTAGATAGTTTAAGGGTGCCCCTGCCCCATTACACCTGTATAAGTCACAACTCCTCATCACGACTTGACCGCATCTACTTTTCACAGGAACTTATCCAGCCTAGACGATATGAAGTGATACCTGCCAGTTTCACTAACCATCATGCTGTCGTATGTACAATCTCTTACCCCCATCCCATATTTCACATAGGAAGAGGTTATTGGAAGCTGAATTGCTCGCTGTTACTGGAGGAGGAATGCCAAGATATTTTCAGACAACACTGGACTCGATGGGTCCAACAAAAATGCAAATTTCGCGACTGCGCAGACTGGTGGGATATTTTAGTTAAACCAGGGATCCGCCGCGTCTTTAAGAACATATCTTACCAACGAGGTCGGGAAAGACGGGATACAGTTGAATTTTACTATCGAGTTCTTCGCCAGCTCCAGCAAAGATCTGATGCTGGGGAGCGTATATATGACCAGATCCGGGAAGTTAAAACCAAGCTCCTGTCTCTACAGCAACGAACGCTCGCTCATATAAACGTGGCTTTAAAAGATCGTACAGTGCTCCCGGACGAAAGTGCAAGTGTATACCATATCGCAAAAGGACAACGTGAGTGGCAACGTAAATATATCCACCGCCTCCGCACCAGTACTGAAAGTGTCGTCACCTCCCCTGACGCTATACGTCGTGAAATATCATTATTTTATCAACGGTTCTACGCTAAGGCTCCCATTGATTCACAGCAGGTGACCCTATTGCTGTCATCTTGCAGTACCCAACTATCTCCGGACAACAAAACTCTGCTCAGCGCGGATATTACGGATGAAGAGATTCACTCTGTGGTTAAGCAACTCCCAAACAACCGCTCACCTGGCATTGATGACTGCCATATGAAATGTATAAACACTTCTGGCCTCTCATTGGCAAAGAATTTTGTCATGTCCTGCGTACCATTCTCCAACGTCGTGCTCTTTGTCAATCACATCACGAGGGTACCATAGTCCTCATACCAAAAACATCCTCTCCCATGGCAGTTGGTGACTTCCGACCAGTTACTCTGCTCTGCAGTGACTATAAAGTCCTTACCAAAGTACTTGCATGCCGATTGAAGACTGTTCTACCTGATATCATTGGTGATGAACAATGTTGCAGTATTCCTGGAAGAACTCTGTTAACAAACTTAGCGATACTACGGGACCTACACCTAAAATCCGAAATGCTCCGCACTGAGCCAATGAGTTTTCTCACCTTAGATCTTGATAAAGCTTTCGATCGCATCAGTCATGAATACTTGTACATGGTCTTGCAACACTTCGAATTTCCTGAAATCCTTATTGACTACATTCGTATGATAAATTGTAATGCTACGTCTCGAGTGCTCGTCAACGGTTTTCTTTCCCCTCTGATTCCAATACAACGATCAGTTAGGCAAGGATGTCCCCTTTCTATGCTACTTTTTGTCATTGGCCTTGAACCGTTCATTCGGACTACCCAGGTGAAGCTACAGGGTTACAAACTGTCCACACATGTTTTTGGAATGTGCGCCTATGCTGATGACGTATCAATATTGATCCGCAATAATGAAGACATCTCCCACATCGATAGCGTCCTTCAGCGCTACCATATCGCCTCTGGAGCACAATCGAACCCCCAGAAAACTGCTTTGCTTCCGCTCAATACTAACTCAGTGATTACCCAACAGCCCTGGTTCCGGATAGTAAATGAGGTGAAAATTCTTGGCATTACCTGGAAGCAATCGCTTCTGGACACAGTGCAAGCAAACTGGACTAAGGTCATTGCCAAAGTTAGGGGAGTGCTGATCCAATTTGGTCAAAGAAACCTCAATATAGTGCAACGGGTCATGGTCCTCAACGTGTTTGCGCTCTCTAAAATATGGTATGTCGCACAACTTTCCCCACTTCCCAAAATGTTTGAGAGCCAATTGGCAAAATATACAGGTTGGTTTATATGGCAAGGATTTTTGTTCCGAGTACAACGGGAACAGTTGTATCTCCCATCCCGGCAAGGCGGGCTAGGGCTAACAGCTCATGGCATGAAATGCCGTGCACTCCTCTGCAAGAACGATATCACAATTCTTTCCCAACATGACACTTTTACGAAAGCGCTATACAAAGATATTCGAAACACAGCCCGTGGTTGTGATAGAGCTTTGCCGAAGATATTTAGGGACCATCAACAGCACCTTCTGGAAACTGTTCGCCAAATGCCTTCAGGGACTGTTCCAACGACGAAAAGTATTTATAACATGTTGCGGCAAGTGGTACACTCCAAACCGCGAATAGAGGCCACCACCCTCTACGTCCATTGGCCCACTGTTTGGAAAAATTTTGGAGCTATGACCATTTCTTCTGCTGTACACTCCCAGGTTTTTATCTTCCTCAACGATCTCATCCCAACCGCTCTACGGCGATATACCATCCGTCTTGAAGCTTACCCATGGTGTACTATATGTGGTCAAACTGATACGGCGATACACCGCTTCACATCATGCACGCGAGTAGCCTCCACGTGGCTGTGGTGTAAGGGAAAAGTATGTCAACTATTAAATGTGCCCACGGATGACCTTGATGACAGGAAGTTGATTCGCTTGTCGGTGACCGCCTTCCCCCAAATTAAACAGACTGCCATTGTGTGGATAATGGGCCAATATGTACACTTCGTGATGGCCAATGATCAACATTTCTCGTTCCTGGATCTCAGGTATCACCTGCAAAAAGAGCGTTGGAAGCTTAGTGAAAGTGGACAATTGTACGATAAATATGGACACTATCTGGATTTCTTGTGATGTATTAGTATGGTATTTATCATATCTGAAAATTCTGTAATTCTGTAAAGAGCTAATAAAAAAAAATAAAAAATTTGGTTAAAGCCCGGCCGTACACAGTGGCCGAGAACGGGTAGAATAGTGCTTCGAATCCAGTGGTAGGCATAATTTTTTGAACGAAAGCCTATTCTCCATTTTAGAGGGGATATAACTACATTGCCACATTTATTCCCTTACGATGTATTTTTGTGAACAGTACGTTGAATTTTGCTGATTTATAAAGAGAATACGATCGAATTGATAGGTTATGCCACGTGATTTGTAATTACAGAAAATTAAAAAACTGGCATGGATTTTAACATAACATATCCAAGTGTCGCTCCGGAGGTCCGGGTTCGATTCCCAGCTCTGCCAAGAAATTCAATACTGGTCTGAGGGCTGAAATTGGGTACACTCAGCTTCGTGAAGCAAATCTGAGAAGAGGTGGGTTCGATTCCCACCTCAGCCACCCTGGAAGTGTTTTTCCGTGGTTTTCCACTTCTACTCCGGCCAAATTCCGGGACGGTTTCTATCTTAAGGCCACAGCCGCCTCCTTCCCAATCCTTAATTGCAAATACACACATCATTACAAGCCCGCAATAACTCAGGTTATCAGACAAATTCTACACACACACCCAAGTACATGGGTCTAAATGACCGCGATGTTCTAGCCCCTCAAATGAAACAACAAACAACAACATATCGCATCGAAGTATATGTATTCCTTAGAATTTCCCTGGATATTATTTTGTTATTAAATATTAAGAAAAAGTCTTAGCATATATTTAGGTCCGTATCACACGACACTCTCTGGCAAGGAAGCTGTTGTGATCGCTGGTACAAAATCCTGTATGATTCTGTTCATCCTCGTCAGTACACCTGCTTGTATGAACGAAGTGTATCACACGTTAGCATTTTGTACGCCAAGTTGTATGAAATAAAACATAGCGAAGGGTTGTCGTTTGATGGTATTATTTGCAGTTCATTCGCCTTATTAATGCAAAGCGGTCGCGAAACTTGCTTTAAGTAAATTTGAAAACATGCCAGGTACTGAATGAATGCATTCCAATCAATATTTAAGTTCTTTAGCTTTCGCTAAGAATTTACCCTCCAGGAGCGGTTTATCCCACGGACTAAGCGAGGGATCCCACCTCTACCGCCACCGAGGGCAGTGTTCTGGAGCTTGAGACTATGGGTCGGGGATACAACTGGGGTGTGTGACCGGCACGACGCCCAGGCGGCCTCGCCTGCAAAGCGAACAGGGTCCTATATTAAGATCAAACTGTAATAATTGAATATTTTACCATACGCGTTAATAAGAAGCGCAACAAAAAGCATCAGAGTGTGTTGGAAAAGTGTGCGAGTGGTTTCGCGCCCACTCGCGCTTTCCGCACAGACGACTCACATAACAAATAGATTTATTAAAATAACATATAGATTTCTTGTGTGGGTAGGCTCACGAATAAATACATCAGACCGAAAGTATAATTTCCTTAAATGGCGCCTGTGCGAAAAGCGCTTGCTATACACATACAGTAATAGTTAATTAGTGAGGTTTTAAGGGGTGGAACTACAAGGTCATCTGTCCCAAACATACAGTTAATACAGATAATTATGGTGTTATTGGTTTTACGTCCCTTTTAACTGCTCTGGCTTTTAGAGAGGCCTGGGTGCCAGAATTTTGCTCCGAAAGGGATCTTTAACGTGCCAGTAAATCAACAGACACGGTTCCCTCGCATTTGCGCACCCTGAAATGCCAGCTGACTGCGCTAGGATACGAACCTGCAACCTTGGACACAGCAAGCGAGAACGTTAGCGCTGAGCCACGCAACCAGGCAGTAAATACAGCCGTGTCATATTATTATTATTATTATTATTCTGGGATAAATGAAAAAATTAAAATCCACAGCCCGCTTCCAGTCTACCGACCGGGTCAGGAAGGCTGCCGAGGTCTGACGCACTCCTCTGGGACAATGATTAAATGAATGACAGATGAAATGAAATGATAGTGGAGAGTGTTGCTGGAATGAAATTTTGACAGGGAAAACCGGAGTACCCGGAGAAAAACCTGTCTGCCTCCGTTTTGTCCAGCACAGATCTCACATGGAGTGACCAGGATTTGAACCACGGACCCAGCGGTGAGAGGCCGGCGTGCTGCCGCCTAAGCCACGGAGGCTTTCTGGGATAAATATTGAACTATTAAAATTCTAATAGTTATCACGAATAGTATCCATTCATGGTTTTGAACAGTATTCAGGGAAAATAACAATTTAAATAAGAGAAGAAACCAACTTTCCCTATCGTCCTCGTAGATCATGTGAAAAAAACTAAGTTGAAATCTTGCTGTACGAGGTAGGGAGGGTATAATAAAATAGTTAAAAAGAATTAAACAATTCCGCCGTTAGATAGCCTTGAACCCGGGATCTTCAAAACAGCGAGTGGGCGTGATATCACTCGCACACTTTTCCAACACACTCTGAAGTTTTTGTTGCGCTTCTTATTAACGCGTATGGTAAAATATTCTATTATTACAGTTAGATCTTAAATAGTGATTTGAATGCATTCATTCAGTACCTGGCATGTTTTCAAATTTACTTAAAGCATGTTTCGCGACCGCTTTTCGTTAATAAGGCGAATGAACTGCAAATACAGTAATACCCTCAAATGACAAGCCTTTTCGCTATGTTTTATTTCATACAACTTGGCATACAAAATGCTAGCGTGTGATACAATTCGGTCATAAAAGCAGGTGTACTGATGAGGATGAACAGAATCATACAGGATTTTGTACCAGCGATCACAACAGCTTCCTTGCCAGAGAGTGTCGTGTGATACGGGCTTTTAGTGAGAAAAGCCATGTTAACAGTCTAATTAACTCAATGCACTACGGTATTTCCCATAAGTGGATCAATTAATACTGTTTTATATTTGCCAAATGTAAGAATGAGGATTGAAGCCTCCGTGGCTTAGGCGGCAGCACGCCAGCCTCTCACCGCTGGGTCCGTGGTTCAAATCCCGGTCACTCCATGTGAGATCTGTGCTGGACCAAACGGAGGCAGACAGGTTTTTCTCCGGGTACTCCGGTTTTCCCTGTCAAGATTTCATTCCAGCAACACTCTCCACTATCATTTCATTTCATCTGTCATTCATTTAATCATTGCCCCAGAGGAGTGCGTCAGGCCTCGGCAGCCGGCACAGTCCATATCCTCGCCGCTAGATGGGGGCTTCATTCATTCCATTCCTGACCCGGTCGGAGACTGGAAGCAGGCTGTGGATTTTCATTTCAAGAATGAGGATTAGATTACCGAAGGTTTTGACTTGACACAGCCTAAGAATGAGGATGGTTTACAACCCGAGACGTTACATAGGGCTTTGACTTGACATGTGTGGCGGCCTGAGTGAGTCTGAGTTTTCCTTTAAACCAACGTGGCCAACACTTTGAACACTTGCTACCCTGAATATACAGGATACCTAGTTTTCGTTCAACAGATCATTATGTCAACGTCCAATCTGGCTACGTACCATCGGATAAGTATGGTCCTTTTCAGGACCAAATAAAAAAATCACTCGTTGGAACATATAGATACGCGCCCATATTACATCCACAATAAACGACATTAAGCAAAAAAAAAAAAAAAAACGTACTACTTCAAGGTTCGAACCTACTACAATGCGACTTCGTTGACGCTAATCTAGCAATTCTTGATTTAGCCACCTTAGCTATCTAGAAGCATGGTGAATTGCCGGCACGTATTGAATCATTCGTAGCCCCCAAGACACCCGTCCAAACGTGAGTTGGTGTTATTCGGAGCTGTGATCGTTTAAAACATGCATTATATTCGAGGTCATTGAAATAACACTGCCACTATCGATTTCTACTATGTTCGCGAGCATGTATTCAACGGTAAAGTTGTGTTAAGGTCGTACAGGAGCTGGTACTAATGTTTTTAGGATGACTATGATATACGCGTTAGTTGGGTTGCCACTCTCCAAAAAAATAAGGGGCTGGTGGACCACTCTGTATATAGGCCATAGAGTTATGTATTATTAGGTGACAATTATTGCGTAGGTTCATTAATCAAACGTTGACTTCGATAGCATGATTAGGACACACGAAATATAAAGTTAATTTTGAATTTTCGCACAGCCGCCATTTTGAGACTATGTAAACAATTGAATTAGATTAGATGTCAGTGCATTGCAATGTGTATATAGATTTGCTGTATCATGTTTCACTGCGCTCGGATGGTTAAATCACGGCAACAGTCCATTTAAATGTTTCAACTTCGCTTGGCCACCATGTTCGTTTTGTACTTGTCAGGTTTTTGAAAGTCACATAGTTGAACTTCTAGTAGGCCTAGTGCTCTTTATCACCGTACAAAATTTTGGGGCCATATCAGTAATAGGTTCGGAGATATAGAAAGCCGGTGAAATATTTCGCACAGCAGCCATGTTGGAGTGATGAGACGTAATAAAACTTGAAGCACACGGTCGGGGTCGAAAAAAATAGTTCTATGAACTTACTGAGTTTCATTGAAATCGCTCCAGCCATTTCGATTTTATTAGGGGGACACACACGCACATACGTACACACACACATACACACACGGACAAAAGGTGATCTCATAAGCCTGATTTTTTCATAAATGAAAATATTGGAAAGGTATTGGTGGTAAAATGAACTAGAAGAAAAAACAAACGTCACCAAACCACGCGTATCCAAGGATGACTGCCGCCTTACTCATGGTCTGCAGATTAATGAGGTGTGTGGTCAGCGTGACGACACCGTCAATCTCACCACCTTGTCTTACAGCCATGCATGCGACCACCTGTACCAAGCAACTATTCTATTTCACTCATGGACTTGGTCATCTACCCCTGCCTTCCCGCCCTCTACGTAGTGGACTGCATTACCTCCACGAGGTTTAACATTGCAAATAAACAGCCGCTTAAATGGAGATGTGGAAACATCCGCAGTGCTTTCTTGAATTTTCTACATTATTCAGGTGGTGTCTCGTAAGTTATGTCGTTTTTTAAAGAACATTTTATTTGGAAAGGTTTTTTGACAAGAAATTCAACTATTCTTCAAAGTAGAGACCATCAGATTCTATGGTTTTGAGCCATCTTTCAGCGAGATTTCTTATCGCACAACTATACCAGTTCTGGGTTTAATGCGAAAAATTCGACGAGACCCACTTCCACAGCTTCAATGTTTTCGAAATTTCTTCCACGCAAGAAATGGACCATGTATCTAAAAAGATAGTAATCTGAAGGTGTGCCTCAACTAATAACAATTGAAGTATAGGAGTGAAACGACAACCCTATAGTTGTTTCACAAGGTTTCAGAAGGATCACGTGCCCCAGAAAGCTGTCAGTAGTCGAAACTAATGAAATTTGTTCGTAAATACCCCCAACTGACCCTATCTGAAGTGTAAACGTATAATCCTAAATACGCCAAGCATATTTTCTTACTGGAAAAACTTTTATGAGATTTTAGATACAAGAAAACAGATTAATAGTCTATTATTTACGTTTAAATTATTTAATAACACCATTGATAGTATTTATTTGAAATCTGAATTTAAATAATATTGTGACGGAAATCAAAGTTCACTCTACTAAATCACAACACAAATTAATGGTGCTGTGCGTTATTAAATACTAAATTTATTAAGGCTACTGTATACAATTATTTACACACACTGTGCCATTCTCACGCAGCAGGTTGCCAAGTCCAAAGTTCAAGTTCTCCTCTCCTCGGTGATGCTCCGTTGTTAAGTTTCCACCAGAGTCCCGGTTCGTAGTCTCCGTATCTTCCCAGGCGCTTCGTCGAGCCCTGGGCCTTCAGCGCTGTCCCACTCCTACCCTCACACAACGCTCCGTGGCACAACACTCCTCACACAAGTGTACTGTTCCACTCTTCACTTTCACTCTTTTACACACTGTCCAGATCCGCAATGGACTTGTCACTGGCTGTTTACAGCTGTCAGTCTCTGCTGGAACTAGACTCCCCTCACTGGTCTTTAAATACTAGTTTCTCGGGTACCCCAACCTGTTGGGTAATGTAATTGTCTCTCAAACTGTCTGGCGGGTTGTTTACTCCCAGCCCTATCCATATATGAACAATCCAGCAATACTCGGCGCGTCAATGACCTTGCGTGACTCTGTCTTTGCTTAGAGAGGACAGCCCCGCAGACCACAAGAGCGACGTGTCTTGGGAAACCCCGTCCTTTGTCAGCCAGCCAGGTGGATCTGTCGCAATATGTCAGCGAGACCGAAATGTATAACATTCTAGTTTTCAAGAACCAATACAGAAGAACATACGTATTCGCCTCTACTAAAGACATTCAATATCTGCAACAAATTACGCACACATGTGAAATTAAATATATCCTTAGAAGTGGCTGTGTAACATAATTTAGAGTTCCGTACCTACCTTCGTATCACCAGAATAATATCTAATCTAAGATATATTATTATTATTTTAGTGTAAGAAAATAACTAGTTGTATATCATATTGTTATGTGTTTCTCATAATAAGGTTGTAATCTGTTAAAAGCACTATAAATAAACAATTAATTAATTAATAAAAATTACTCTAGTTACCACTGCAAGGTTCCTGAAAACTAGGCCATGTCAGTTACACATACGATTGTACCAAAAATCGCAATTATCTTCACATCGAGCCAATGAAGAAACCGGACACACTCTGAAAAGGTGCTTGATAGCATCACAACACGTAAGTTACTCGGTGCTGACTGCTTGTGAGACACTAGTCCTAGCATGCCCAGTACCACTGTCGACCAAACGAAAGTCCTTCTCTCCGATTAACTTCCAAAATGACTATGATTTACAAGGATACGCCAGCTCATTGTCCAGTGTAATTCATCTTCTGATGATATCATCAGGAAGGGCGTCCAGCCACAAACACCATTCGCTACGTTAACACTCATCTCACCTCATCCTTGATCCCGTAAAAATAGAAATATCTCTAAGTATAAAACAAAGTCCCCGATTCTTGGCTGTTACAGGTAAACTCGAAAACCACTGGATGGATTTTGATGCGGTTTTCACCATTCTGTAAAGGATATTTCGAGGATGATTTCTATAGAAAATAATTTATTTATGATCAAAGGAAGCCGAGCAGTAACGATTTCAGAGGAAAAGTCGAAAAAAAAACTGGCGTCCGAGCGGCTTGTAAGCTTACGCTGGGCAAACCGTTGAAAATATCTAAATACTATGAGTGTAAGAATTGTTCAGCATTAAAAGTTCTACAAAAAAAAGTCCGCGAGAGCATATGTCTATCTTCAATACATCGCCCACTATAAGTGTTTTTACGTTTTAATTTCTTCCAACCGTGTCCATTCAACTACTGAGGCGACAGTTTACGAGCTAGCTAAGGGCGAGTCTATCATCCCTGTTACAGCCTAGCTAGCGGGCGAACCTATTGCCCCAGATACAGCCAGCAGCAAACCGTTGAATCGTGTTGAGTTAAGACTTGTGAGAAGGGTGGTTGTGTTTGGAGTTTCCCTGGAAGTGCAACTCGGGTTTTCTTCATTTCGCCTGTGAAACACAGTCAAGTTACGATTGGATGGAAGGGGGATATGAGTTTAATTCACCTCGCCATTCCCTGGAAGTGCAACTCTCATTTCGCCTGTGAACTTTTCGGAACGAAAAATTCACAGTCAATTTAAGATTGGACGGAAGGGGGATTATATTATATTAAATTTTACTGATTGGCGTATAATCTCTACTTAGTATAAAACCAAGTCCCCGATTCTTGGATGTCACGCGTAATCTCGAGAACCACTGAATGGATTTTGATATGATTTTCACCATTCTATAAAGGATATCTCGAGGAAGGTAATAATTTATTTATGACCGAAGGAAATCAAGCACTAACGATTTCAGTGAATAGGTCGAAAAAATAACTGGCGTCGGTGCGCTTTTTAAGCATACGCTGGGCAACCCGTTAAACATATATATATGCTATGAGTGTAAGAATTGTTCAGCACGAAAAGTTCTACAAAAAAGCCCGGGAGAGCATATCTCTATCTTCAATACATCGCCTACTATAAATGTTTTTACGTTTTCATTTCTTCCAACAATCTCCATTCAGTTACTGAGGCGACAGTTTACGAGCTAGCTAGGGGCGAGTCTATCACCCCAGTTACAGCTTAGCTAGCGGACGAGCTTATTGCCCCAGATACAGCCAGCAGCAAACTGTCGAGTCGTGTCGAGTTAAAAACTTTAGAGAAGAGTGGTTGTGTTTGGAGTTTCCCTAGAAGTGCAACTCGGCTTTTCGTAATTTCGCCTGTGAAATTTTTGTTCCGCAATATTCACAGTCAAGTTAAGATTGGACGGAAGGGGGATTTGTATTTCATGCACCTCGCCATTCTTAAATTACGTCTGACAAGAATTTGTTACTCATTTATCTCCATGATAATATAATTAATAGTCCAGTCAGTTTTATTAACCCATCATGCCAAGACGTAAAACGGATATTGGTCGTTGTTCATTGACATTGAAAAAAAAAAGCGCTTACCACGTAATGCATTCATAACTGTTCCCGGGCGAATCCAAGTCGGGTTGCTAGTTAAAAGATAAAAATGCAATTATCACTATTTTGTAGTGTAGTCTATGATTCTTACTTGGTTTAGTTGATACAGAATATATAAGTTAAACAATACTGTATATGGCATTACTTGCTTGAAACACAGGTTCGTGTTATATTCCAACATGCGGAGATGCAATCAACATGCTCCCTACATTTCATATTGGCAGTCATGAATGATTTCTCTTATACGTGCACAACTTTGCATAACTCTGCAAGTAATGCCATGTCATGGAGACGCTCCCTCTCCATGCAAGTTAGCACGTACTGTAGCCTACATCCTAATGCACTGATGTGTTGAAAATGAACCTTCCATTGATAATACAGTGACTGATGGGCTTAGAAATTGCAGTACAATCGACTGGAAAACTTGGAGAAATTGCGCTGAAATGTTCATGAGTCAGTTGCGGAAGATAGCATAGATAACTCATTTCCAATAGTGTTTGGAGAGATAGTAGTTCAGCTGAGAATGATAAACCAATATTTTTAGTAATTTTCTCCAATTTGTCAGTGTTTATTAACTGCTATCCCAATAACGAATTTTGTAACATGAACTGATAACATGTCGGTTACAATCAATATGGAGCAATATGAATCATATTTGAAACTGAATATTGGCAATAATTCGTTACCCACTACAAACACTGCAAAACCAAAAATTGTGACTTTGAGCAAATAATAAGGGATAACAATAAGAACTAACCTGCTAGGGAATTGTTACCGCTAGACATGGAGCGGGGCTGTTGTGTATACATTACGTCAGCTCGCCACGTTATGGCTGCCGCAGGCGGGTGCGGAGCAAGAGGGGGAACGCATGTACAGTCATACAATGATAACACACCGCACAGCGCACGACCCAGCACGAACCACGCACATACAAGACATGCGATAAGGTTTCGCTGGCGACGACTGCACGTCTATCGCAGATGTGTGGCTTGGCGGAGTGCGTTAGTTCTGATTTGCGCCACCGGCAACAATTCGCTGGCAGGGTAGCAACTAGACTGAACTTTGTGTTTACTGTGCCAATAACAGCCAAAAACAAAACACAATAAGCAAACTGTAGAATTTGTATTAGAAGCTAAATTGTGCGTGATCATTCAGAGATAATATCCTCGACCGTGGCGATAAAATCGTTTGATAGATTCTAAATATGTTCGTTCTTCTAACGTCTATTATTCCCGTTTTACGGCATGGGGAATAACGTGAGATGATGTTCAATGTGGCAATGGTTTTTACGGCCATATACCCTTCCAAACGCCAACTGACTGAGATGAAATATGAAACTTTAAATAACCGGTGGAATTCGAATGTGCAAACTCACGTCTCTATTACCGACGAGCAAGAATAGGAGAGGTGTCTCGTACGTAGACATTCCAATGACCTTGTTGCATAGCATGAAGCACTATACTCTGATTTACAAAAGATGAACGGTGAAAGCTGTCATCCGCCTGAAGGGTGAGGTGAGGAGTGGAGTCGAGAGGGGTAACGGTCTCCATAGCAACAGCGAGCAGTGTTGCAATGTATGCCAACAAAGCAGTGAGCACATGGTTTGACGCAGTGTTCTACTGTGCCTTGACTCATCACTGTCGTTAGACCGCCAGGCAGGAATCTAACTTCCCCAGTATTTGTGTCTTCCTGCAAGCCTCTTAAAATGTTATGAGATGAGTCATGATCTGCCTCAGTGGCAACGCAGCATTTCCCCACGTGCTAGCTTTGACAGCTGTCAGCGATCATTATTGGCAATACAGAGTATTACAGGGAACTACCCGTAGGCAATTTCTCGAACTGTGATTCGGTTGTCAATCCGAACAATGTGGCCTCTGGCACCGATGAGCCGCTGTCGACACACGGCTGGAAAATATGTCGTAGTTTGTTCAGTGTGCAGCACTTTCAATACAATACGTGCTCAAACCGCGGCACGCAAGCCACCAATATCCCATGCAGTTTCAGAATCGCTGATACCGTGGCGACATGCCATCATAATTTGGACTCGATCAGCTGGGAGAAATCGGGTGGTCACGAATTTTGTAAAATGAGTTGATAACATGTATTATAGTGTGAGGGCTATAGTACGAAGCTTTATGGTGTTTGTAGTCATTTTCAGCGTTGCCTTAGTAAACGAAAATTTGATGCATTTCAGTCGGTCAAAAGCATCAAACTTTCGTTTTTAGTGCGAAGCATGTAAGAGACATCATACAGTATACTGTATAGGCCTATATCGGTGAGAGGATGAACTCCATTTATGAAGTTGGCGTCAGGGAAGGCATCCGACCGTAAACACTATTGTCAGAAACTCATCTCACCTCATCGCCGACTCCACTGAGATGGGAATACCAGTGGACAAATTATTATTACTATTATGTTAATTAATTTTTTACTTTTTTGATTTTGGGTTAGTGTCCCTTTTCACCGCATCGATCCGTTTAGCCCTTGGCCTTGTTTCCCAGGAAGTTATTCTCCATGCAGCTACTCACACTATTTCCATCTTCTCTCGGAATGTATCGTTACTGACAAGTGAGTGAGGGCCTCATAACAATAGCAATAATACCGTAGTAGTAATCATAATGTATCGGTGAGAGGATTAGCAATGTCTGTAGCATTCATCGTTTTTGAGAACATCGAGGAAGTGGCAAAGCAGCCGCACCGTTTCACTTTAGAAGCCACAGTAAGACCAAGTGTTTTGTGTCAGTGGAGTAAACTATCTGCGTTGCCAGGCGAGTGTCTTTAACACCACTATTCAAATGTATTCTGCGCGCCAGTTGGTACGTATTGTTCATAATTCCACCATTCTCGAAATAAACAGTTGCTGCTGCATTACTTTTCTCCCTTAAACCTATAGAAGCCTCTAGAATCTGTCTTCTTCTCCCCCTCCTATTGTGTGCACATACATTGCATAGGCCACAGCTATTAATTGGGAGTGAGGAAGAAATACAATCCAGAAACTCACTGCACACTGTTGGCAACCAAACAAACCCTCACATTGCACTCTATGTTTCACAATTTTACGCACGCTTCTTGCCGACACACTTGCCACTAACACTTACCTTTCTTGGCGGTATTAACGTATCTCCAGAGGCTGATTCACGTTGCATGAGCAAATTCACATTCATTAATTCTCGAACTGACCCGTATACTTGAGCAAAGATCACTTTGGGTGGCGTTTTAGTTTTCAGAAACTTCATCACCTAATGAAATAATTATACACTACTTAAACTTCCACAATAATCGACACAAATACCTGTGTTACACCGAACTTACGCCTACTCACAGAGATTAACACAATTCATTACACGTGCCTAGGACACTGAGATTACACAGCTAACAGTTTGCCACAATTTTTAAGACTTGGGGAGCCTCGGTTCGCCGATTGTCTGGCAGGCAACTGCGCATGGCACAAAACGCGTAGCCCTACTATACTTCAAAACTCGTAGTTCAGTGCCATGCCAGCCAGTCGGTACCTGTTGTGGCCGGCAAAATCTATTCACTAAAGCCAAGCCGATGTAAACAATAGCATATCGCCCAAATTGCCAGTACACATCACTCCTCTCAAGCTCCTCGCTTCCTTGAATACTCACTTGTCTGTTTTCCCGGCTCACGTCTCTTCACCAGGCTTTGTATTATTTCCATATTTATTTACTGCTATACGCGTTGAGTTACGTCGTTACAGATAGATTTTGCGTATCTAATGCGCACGTGTTGTGAGCCATTAACGTGGCAAATCACTAGAAATACAGTATGTGACATACATTTTTTTCTACTTAACGGTGCTGCACTGCTGGTAAATATCTCACACATTGTGCTCTAAGTGTCATACATAGTACCAGTAGGTACTGTACCATCCACCCTCATCACTTGACACGAGGTCACGAAGGATTCGTACCTCTGATCTGTGTATCCAGTCGAGCCGTCGAGCACTCAGTTGCGTTAGTGCCTTTACTAATAGTCATGCCAATATTTGCTGTGACACATTCAAATTTTGAAACAAAGTAATGGTTAAATAACGCAAATAATTCCTGTTGTTTATAAGTCTCGCATCTACAATACAGCACATTGAACTTCACTGAATGAGATATGATCCATCATGTTGGTTGGCTTGTGGACTATTGGTGGCTACACTATTTCATGAGTACTCAGTCGTTAGTGTAATTTTTCTCCTCGTTTCTCAACAGTTCGGCAAATGAAAAATGGAACATTTCTTGAGTCAGTCCTTCAAATGACGACGTTTTTTCCTGAAGTATGGTGCAATTTATGTCCCCCCATGGACTCACGAATAGTGGGACGTGGGTTGGTGACCACTGGGCTCCAGCTGAGTATGATATTGCTTGCACTTACTTGTACTTGTGCCGGGTACCTTTCTGTAATCTGTCCTTTCGACTTCCCTTCGTGAACTATTGTTCTCTTCCGACACCGACGGTATTAGGGTATCTGTGGTCTAGGGAGTCTTTCCCTTTCCCACCTTAATCGGCCCTTATCTTATATTTCCTATTACCCTCATTCGTCGAGGGGTCAGACTTCTTGTTTTTCTTTTCATGGTATCTCCTGCCTTCTGCTAGAGGCCCTCAAGTGGGCAGGGTGTAGTGCTACACCCTCAAGGGCTCACGGCTAGTGAGTTCGGGATTTGGTGTCCCCGAAAGATTCCTGAGCTGGGTCCGGTTTCTGTCCTTTTTCCATTGTCTTTAGGGCGGAAACCTTTCCTATCTGCCTTTCATGGCTCTCCTTATTTCCGAGCCCCTCAGTCCTCATTTTTTGAGGTTTGAGAGCATTTCTTTTCCAGGTCTGTTTCTTTCTCCTTAATTATCTTGTCTATTTCTGATTCTAGGAAGTAAGTCAGTAATTTATTAGAGTTTAGTGGTCGGTTGCATGTCATCATCTTTCATTTTTAGTATCACCCACGCCATTAGGGGCTGATAACCTAGATGTTAGGCCCATTCAACATCATCATCATCATCATCATCGTAATTTATACGTTAAATAGCACAACAGGACACCAATATGGATGGTTTCCAGATATCCAGAACCGTCCAAACTACGTAAGGGAATTATAAATGGATTGGCTCCTTATTTGTCAGTAACATTGCACCATTGCACGCCGTCTTTACTGATAATAAGTGGGCGTGAGCCGGTGAGTGCGGAATATTCCTGTTAACGTGTCTTCCATGTGCTAATGATCTCTAATTATAGTAGCATGGCATAGCATGATGTTGCACTTCGTACACTGACATCACCCTAGCTTGAGACTTGGCTCACTGTCCTTTGTTGTTGTTGTTGTTCACCTAGGGTTTCGGAAATGGTGGTCTTCAGTCCCGAGAGCTCACTTCTCCCTGGTGGATATATTTGTTATTGCCCTATAGCCCCTAGATCCTCGCCAAGAGCGGTCTCATATCAGGCACAAAGCTCACAGAATCATGTAATTTTATTATCATTTGTGTTACTTATTGATGGATATTGTTTATTAAATGTTATAATATATCAAAATTATATTTGATTTATGTTTTTATATTTTCCTTTAATGTTAGCTACCCTTCTACACCTTCAGCGTCTGGCAATGAGGGCAATACTTATCCCCAAAACATGTTTCATTTAGAGCAAGTGGTTGGTCTTATTCGTCTTTGAAAATAACTTCGCTTAATTCTTTATGCAGCACCCGTTGAGTCCTCACGATACTTATGCTCGTCCTAAACACCACGGTGTGTACGAGAACGCTCATCTTAAAATTCGGTGTATTGAGCACGGCTCTTTTGAACTGCTAATCCCTATGCAGTAGTCAAAAGTCGATATATTCTAAATTGACGTTAAAATGAACAATATAAGGTTCTTAATAGGTTGTCACCAAAAAAAAAAAAAAAAATCGTTAGATCTGGCAACTTGTCACACTGAACCTGTCCCCGTCCTTTCAGCTTTATTTCGATTAATCCTTCCTATAACTATGTAGAACTTCCCTATGGGCTCCTCCCTTCTGGTATAGATCATCAAACTCTTCCTCAAACCTTTCGGTTTTAGATATTGTAGCCCATGATGCCTGATTCTTTTAGTTTTGTCTTCTAACTTTTCAATGTTTCGTTTCAATTGATTGGCATTTACTGGAATGTATAAAGTGTCACACCAATGATTAGATGTTAGCACATTAGTTACACAGTAAATATTGCCCTCTAACTTATAATAATAATAATAATAATAATAATAATAATAATAATAATAATAATAATAATAATAATAATAATAATAATAATAATAATAATACAGAAGCCAGACAGCAGTCATTCGAGCTGATGGACATGAGAGAGAAGCTGGTATTCAGAAAGGTGTGAGGCAAGGCTGCAACTTATCGACCCATACTTTTCAATCTTTACATTGAACAAGCAATGAAGGAAATTAGAGAGAAATTTAAAGTGGGAGTGAAGATTCAAGGAGAAATAATTTCAACTCTGAGATTTGCTGATGACATCGTCATCTTGGCTGACACGCCTGAGGATTTGAATAGTATGGACTCCGTCTTGAGGAAAGAATTCATGATGAAAATTAATAAATGTAAAACAAACATATTGGAATGCAGTCGCAATAAATCAGAAACCTCTCTGGACATCAAATTGGCAGGGGAAAAACTAAAGGAAGTAGGAGACTTCTGTTACTTAGGAAGCAAAATAATTAGTGATGGACGAAGCAAAGAGGATATAAAAAGTAGGTTGGCTCAGGCAAGGAAAGCATTTATACAGAAAAGGAATCTGTTGACATCGAATATAGATTTAGGTATTAGGAAGACATTTTTGAAAACCTTTGTCTGGAGCTTGGCACTCTATGGAAGTGAAACTTGGACTATTGGTGCAGCAGAAAAGAGGAGAATTGAAGCGTTTGAAATGTGGGGTTACAGGAGAATGATGAAGATCAGATGGGTAGATAGGGTTACAAACGAAGAGGTATTAAGACGAGTGGGAGAGGAGAGATGTTTCTGGTGACTGCTAATGAAGAGAAGAGATAGGTTGGTAGGACACATACTAAGACACCCAGGAATAGCAAGCTTAGTTATGGAAGGAAGGGTCGAGGACAAGAACTGTAGGGGTAGACCAAGGTTAGAGTATGTTAAACAGATTGCCTCGGATGTAGGGTGTGGTAGCTATGTAGAGATGAAACGATTAGCTCAGGACAGGGAGGCATGGAAAGCTGCATCAAACCAGTCAAAAGACTGAAGACTCAAACAACAACAATAATAATGAAAATCAAAATGAAGATGAAAATCCACAGCCTGCTTCCAGTCTCCGACCGGGTCAGGAATGGAATGAATGAAGCCCCCATCTAGCGGCGAGGATATGAACTGGGCCGGCTGCCGAGGCCTGACGCACTCCTCTGGGGCAATGATTAAATGAATGACAGATGAAATGAAAAGATAGTGGACAGTGTTGCTGGAATGAAATTTTGACTGGGAAACCCGGAGTACCCGGAGAAAAACCTGTCAGCCTCCGTTTTCTCCAGCACAGATTTCACATGGAGTGACGGGGATTTGAACCACGGACCCAGCGGTGAGAGGCCAGCGTGCTGCCGCCTAAGCCACGGAGGCTTCTAATAATAATAATAATAATAATAATAATAATAATAATAATAATAACTACAGCCCATGAAGGGCCTAGGCCTACCAAGCGACCGCTGCTCAGCCATTTGGCCTGCAGATATTGGGGTGACGCGTGGTTAGCGCATCGGGTCCCTTCGGCCGTTAATCTTGGATTTCGTGACTGAGGCGCTGCCTCACTGTCAGACAGCTACTCAATTATCCTCACGAGGCTGAGTGCACCCCGTTCCAGCCCTCACGTCAGTTCCTAAAATCCCTGACGGAGCCGGGAATCGGGGCCTCCGGGTGAGAGGAAAGCGCGCTTAGAACATTCGTAATTAGTGCATGGAATAATCTCCCAACCGCCGTTATTAAAAGGAATCAGTTTGTGAAAATCATTGGTGCTCTAAATGAATTAGTAATCCAGCATTTGGCTTATGTGTGGGTGGGGCGAATAACAGATTTGGGTAAATGTACATAGTGTACTTAGTGTACATAGTAATAGTAGTATACATACAGTAGTAATGTTGTTTGAGGCTTGTACAAGGAATCAAGTATCCAAATAAATAATAGCAAGACACGGAAAGTAATAAATATGGTTCTCTTTTATTCTACAAACATTTGCCGGCATTTTCTTGTCTTCTATTCCTACAAAATTATTTTTACTGACAATTTAATGATTTGAAAATGAATATTTTAAGTGATTCAAATGTTGGATTTCAAAATATGAAATTAATGTAATAAAATTGTATTGACCGGCCACGGTGGCCGAGAGCACTAACGCGCTAGCTCATGCCTCGCTGGCATTGGGAGAGCGTGGGTTCGAATCCCACCTCAGCCAACCTGAAAATGGTTTTCGTGGTTCTCCATTTACAGATATACACGCACACAGACACACACACGCGGATATTCGGCCCATGTACAGTAGATCTCATAGGTAGGCTAATAAAATATAACAAATATTCTATGACCATTAGCCAGAACTTGTAGTTATAAATAGAGTGAGGAGTAGCAAAATAATATATTTTTCATGTAAGCAAGATTACACGAGGCTTTGACTACCTCGCTACTTTAGAGGCTGATAAACGGCCCTTGATGCCGCAGTGATGGCGCATTAAAATTAAATACATCGAAATATTGATCCGGGGATCCGGCTAGTTCAAACTGGTTTGGCAGCGGTATTCATTTTTATTTTAAGGGAGCACAGCTCTCGTATTGCATTGGCACCGCTCGTGGTTCATAAGAGTCTTGCATTGACCTTCACAGAGTCACTGTTGACAGGTAAATATTATCCTCTTCCTTCTCTTCCTTCTGTTCTCTCTGCCTATCGCCCATCTCCCTCCTCTCTGTTCCATCTAAACTGTTCGAACTTATTCTTACTGAATGTCTTTCCCGCTACCTTACTGATCTCAATCTTTTTTTTACCTGCCTCCCAAGGCAAATTTTGCCCTTATAATTCCACCCATGGCCATCTTTTCCACATCACTTCTACTCTCCACGCCTACCTTCGTCCTCGCGCCACTGCTGCTCTCGTTTCCTTAGATGCTGAGAAGGCCTTTGATACTGTTTATTTTCCGGACCTTCTTTATAAGCTCCTCCACGTCCCTATTCGTACCACCATCATGCGCCTCATTTCCTCCATTACCGCACAGCTAGCATTCTTATCAACGTTACCCCCGTCCTATACCTTTGCTCTCCATGTTGGGGTCCCTCAAGGTTCGCCACTTTCCCCTCTCCTTTGTATCCTTTTTACCCATGATATGCCCCATCCTGAACCTCCTTTACGACTCTATCAGTTCGCTGACGATCTAGCAATCCTCGCCCTTGCCCGTTAAGCCCTTGTCCTGACCTCTAAACTCCAATCCTATCTCACCACCCTCCAAACCTGGTTCTACCAATCCCACATTCAAGTTAATCCCGCCAAAAACCCAACTCATTGTCTTCTGACCAAAAAACGTAACCCCGACGTAAAGTACTCTTGACCCTTAACGGAACCCCCTTGATTGAGACTACCAAAATAACTTACCTTGGTGTTCTATTTCAGAACAACTTTCAATGGAACCATCATCTAAAAACTGTCTATAGTAAGCACTTCGTCGTTTTCACCCTTTGCACTATCTTACTGGACATACTTCGGCCTTAAGCTCTGAAAACTCCTTAAAGTTCACAGGACTTTTATTCGACCCGTCGTGACCTACGCCTCCCTCTCTTGGTGACTGATCACCCGACTCTATACTGTAAACTCTTTACCCTCAACAGACATGCTATAATCGTTGCTCATCATCTCAAACTCGACTCTCCCTCAGCCGATTTCCCACCTCTTTATACAGTACCATTCCTCCTATTCTTTCCAATATCCATTCTCTCCGTCTCAAATACTGTATCTTACCCGTGGACGTACCCGTAACCATCCTGATTTCCGTGAAGCCCTTGATATTTCCCCTCTCGCTCAAGCTATTCTCACTGACACCCGTACCCCATCCACTTCCCATCTCCCCCCCCCCCCCCCCTCACACACACACACACACACTATCACCTAACGATCCCTCGATGGCCCCTGCCACATTGTATCATTTTCTGTCATCACTGCTCTTTTTCTCTTCTGCTACTGGTGGATGCTCTTTGGGCCGTGGCACTCTCCTGTGCTTCTCACCTTTAAAAGGACCCTTGTGGCCGCCAGTGCTGCGCTTCACCATTGCTTTGTGTTTGTCAGTGGTTTCATCCGCTTCTCTCTTTCTTACATGTTCAGTGCAGTGCAGTGTTTTCCCCTTTCCCCATTAGCATTCCCTCGACCTCGATTACGAAGCTTCTACGTCCAAGTGGCATGTGCATTTCTTTGTTCTTATTATATTTTATGTACATTCCATACGGACTTCGAACTGATTTTACGATTTGGACACTATATTTTCGCCAGTGGGCTTACTGTACTGTTTGGTTAACTGGCCTAGTGTGGTTATCAACTTCTCACTTCTCTTTTCTTTTTTCCATGTGTTTTTCTCACCTCTGTACCCTTTGTCCCTTTACATATAGCTTCAGTCATCTTCTCCCCAATTCCTCCTCTTCCGTCTCTTACCTTGTCCCCTTCCCACTCCACTGAATATTCATTCCGTCTTCTATTCTGTCATCCTCAATCACTCCCTTCTTTCACACTCCTTTTTTGTATGTGCTTTTGTATCTTCTTTGCCCACATTTATATGTATTGTACTTGCTGTAGATTTTATGCTCAATAAATGGGGCTGGTGAGGGTTTGGTCCGGGGATGGGGGGGGGGGGGGGGGGAGGGGCGGGGGTGTCTTGCCCCAGGGTCGCCTTGGGTCGAGGTTTCCTCTACGCCAGTTTTCTCCTTTTCTTATTACATTTATGTACGTACGAACATACTTCTCCTTCATTTTTCTTATCCTAACAATTTATCTTCATCTTCCTATGGACTAAGGGCTGCCCGTTCAGCCGACGTGGCACCTGCTCCCACGCTCTGCGTGGAAACAAGAATGAAATAATAACACAATATGCATGCCCTTCACAGAAAGTTATGTACTAGCCAGCGTCTTGGTGAGGTGTTACATTCGGGTGAAACGCTGGCACACCAGACTGAATTAGCCGGATCAATTTTTCAATGTAATTCATTTTCATTGACATTTGATGCGCTGACATTAAGCTCAATCGGAGTGTCGACATCCTGGATCCTTCGGGAAACAATTTGACTTCAGTAAGAACGTGGAGTCACCATGGCACTCGAACTGCACGATATTGGCTCTCACATGAAATTGTCTACCAGATTCCTATAATAGGAGGCCTTGTCCAAGAGGACCACCTCATGATGTAGCGGCTAGAATTCTTGGCTGTCGCCCCGGAAGTCCGGGTTCATTAATCGATTCTGCCCCCAAAGAAGAAATGGGTTCGATTCCCACCTCAGCCATCCTGGTTGTTTCCCACTTCAACTCCAGGCAAACGCTGGGATGGTTCCTAACTTAAGGCCGCGGCCGCCTCCGTCCCAAGCCTTACCTGAATTAAAAATAGACACACTAATACAGACACTACAATAACACAGGTTATCACACAAAACACACACATACACCCAATTATACGGGGCTAAATGACCACAATATCCAAGCCTCTCAAATGAAACAACAACAAACGTGTCCAAGTGACTCTGGCACAGATTACCTACTACTACAGATAGCCGACAGCCATGCTAATTCTTGGCACCTAACTTCAGCGCTGACTGGTGATTGACTGCGGTACTAGTTGACGTGTAGCACGGCCGTGCGGGTAGCCTACCCCACCCCTTCCCCTCGTTCCGCTAATTATTAACGTCCTAAATGCTCTGCCCACTTCAATGTTCCGAAAATCACAATCTTCCCAATACTTATAGCACGTTTGTATGTGTGGAGATAATCATATGATCTACAAGAAACAAATCACATTCAAAATACCAATAACAGTTTTTTTTAAATAATACCAAAGTGGGAAATTGTGAATTCCAGAACTCTGAAATGAACAATCACAGCATTTAGGACACGTTAGTTATTGTTGTTTTAAGGGGCGGAACTACGAGCTCACCTGCCCCTATTTTAGGACATGACCTCATCAATAATTTACACGTTTACATTTCTTTCAGTTGCAATTGGAGCATATTGCATTGGTGACAAGAATTAGGCTACTAAAAGGCCTGCAGCATATTATTACTCACCTTTAAAAAAATGGTCCCTTCCAATTAACCACAGTAGGCCCATTTAGGTCTATAACCAATTAGTTATTAGAATAAACTGCAAAGGAAAAGTACTGGGAAGGGACAATATTCATATCTTAAAATGCTTGATGCTGTTAGGAATAACAGTAAAATGTTAAGAGAGAATGCTAAGGAAACAGGTGGTGTAACCAGATCACACTAAAATTGTTAGTGCAATTAGTGCCAAATTCATTAGGAGACTGAAATTTCAGAAAAATAATTGGATATTACAAAATTTCTATACAGTAGTTAATTTCATATTCCCTTTAAAATATATCCAGTTCACCAATTTTTGCAGGGTGAAATACAGTAAGTACATCAAAAAAATCATCGCACACTAATACAGTAAATTCTATGACATGCTGTGAAGGGGAAAGGAGAAATAGGACTTTCAATGAAAAACAAGAAAAACACTCAATACTGCTAGAAATCATCATGTTTTATTTAAAAAGTTGTCAACGAAGAAAAATAACAGCAAGAGTCAAGATCACACTTAGGAAAAATACAGTAATCAAATCTGGTCCTCCTAAAAGTACGTGTTGAGGCATGTTCCTTTTTTCTTTCTTGCCAAGGCATAACAGTAGGCTATAGCACAGGATAATGAACCTCTTCCCTCCTTTATGCCATGGCTAACACTGACGAACAGCAAATTCCTACAACACATGCAAGTTTGTATGTTGAAACAGTAAACTTAATAAAATGTGTAATGCTTCAAATGGAGAACTTCAATTTGCTGATTCGTGTATGGTTGCATCTACTATAACTACATTTTAAAAGAATCTCTTATTGTACAATCATAATGTTGTTGATATTAATTCATTTAGGGCTTTTGATACCATTCATTTAGCCCCGTGTACTTGGAAGTGTGTAGGATTTGTATGATAATCTGTGTTATTGTAGTATCTGTAGTAGTGTGTACTGCTCGGGTCTAAGCTGCGTGAACCTAAGAGGAATGTGCATCGCAGACTATGAGAAGTGGTGTTGACGAGTTCCTCAGTCCGTGCATAGTACAGAACCAAATACATTGGTCGGTGACTCACTCATTCATTCGTAACACCACAGTGGTTTGAGCAACGGCCCTATGTAAGCATTATTGGAATAGAAAGGAATACCAGATATCACGGCGGGCTGTTGACAGACCCTTCTCTTCTCGCCTGACCCTTCCTTGCTCTTTCCCCTCACCCCGCAAGTTCACAGAGCTTGGACCCGAGCAGTATAGCCTACTTTTTGTAATTCAGGTGACGACTGGAAATGAGGCAGCCATAGTCTTAAGTTAGGATCAATCCCAGCACTAGCCTGGAGTGAAAGTGGGGAAACCACGGAAAATCATTTCTTGGATGGCTGAGGTGAGAATCGAACCTACCCCTTCTCATTTCTGGCTCACGAAGCTGATTGTGAGTCGTTCCAACCCTCAGACCAGAATTAAATTACTTGGAAACTAGCCCAGGACCTCAGGAGTGGCAGCTACCACACCACAAGGTGGTATTATAGTAGCACTGAATGAAAGTAGAACGAGTGATAACATTCTCTATAAGGGGCAGATGACCTTGTAGTTTCGCCCCTTGAAACAACAATAACTCACTACCTATAGGTGTATTTTCCAGAGTTGGAATCTGACAGTTCAGCACCACTGGGCAAAAACATTTGACGACTAGATCGCACGCATGGCTTGTTGCCATGGAAACTATACAACGCTGCCAATTTGAGTGATGCTATTTGACCACGTGCTTGTCGCCGATCAGTCGCTTGTTTGGTTGCCTCCAGTGCACACTCACCTTGTTGCGTTTCATAGTCTGTTGATTTTATGAGTTATAATTGTTTGATTTAATTGGTTAATTACTTTTTAGTGTAGGATTTATAACTTATTTATTTATACTTCAAACTTATAATTCATTAGAGATAAATGTCATACTGTTAATTACCATGCCGATAAGAGTTTGTTATCTAGACCTCCTATACGGTTTCCTAGGCAACAAATATTCATCATCTAGGCCAGGGGTTCTCAACCTGTGGTACGCGTACCCCTTAGGGGTATGCGAAACATTTCAGGGGGTACGCGGCAGGCCATCCTTCTACTCGATCCACATGTGCAGTGAGCTTCGTGCCGTGACTACTGTGTGAGTTCTTTACGTCGCGTGTATTTGACTTCCACAAAGAATTGCATATTTTCTTTACCGAGCACAATTCTAATTAATCGTCAGTACTCAATGACTTTGGTTGGCTTTTAAAATTGGCCTATTTAAGTGATATTTTTGAAAAACTGAACATTTAGAATAAGTGTTTGCAAGATAGTGTTTCTGATATGTTCTATGTTGAAATGAAAACTAACGCAATGATTGCAAAAATCACCCTTTGGGAAAAGGAACTGTAAAACAACAACTATATTTTGTTTTATTAAAATATCTTTCCTTATAAAATTGCAAAGGTTAAACCATACTAACTAAATACCTTTTACATTTTTAATAACCATTATTACTGCCTAAGAAAGGTTAGTAGGGGGTACGCAGGATGTTAAATTTTTTAAAGGGGTACGATGGTTGAAATAGGTTGAGAACCCCTGATCTAGGCCTAAAAACATCATGTTTCTCAGTGAAGCGAACGAACTTCATCTGTATTATGCCTATTGTTTGGAATGTTATTCGAAGAGAAAATTCTGTTTATTAAAACTGATTGAGACGAGAACCTTCATTTGACCCTCACAACTTGGTTAATACGGATGCGTGACTATCCCCACTTTGCGTGACAAAATTCAGGGTTGCATATATGACTATCACGCTACCTATTAATTAATTATTGTTCCAGGCCAAACCCATTGGTCTAGAGAAAGATTTATTGATGTGTGACTATTCGCACTGTGTGTGACAAAAACTTGGGTTGCATAGGCTGCACTATCTAAGTTAGAAATATTTGATGGAGGCAAATACTTAAAAGTTGTTGCATCTAGACCGTCAGTGGAGTTGCGATGGACTGTGGTGAAATCGTTAACACGATAGAGGGAGAGGGATTGGGATTTCTACGTTCAATATCTGCCTTTGCTAAACTATTTGCTGGCTTATTCTCATTGTAGTTGTTCGAATAGCTTCAAAAGAAATATTTATATTCTGCACAAAGTCTTGACATGTTTATCATTTCGTGTAGTTTTAGGAATGATTCCTTGTATAAAGTTTCAATCGAATTAATGCTCTCGTGTCCGGCAGGTTTCATCTGCATCGGAGTTGAAAAATGAAATTGTTCCAACGTTAATTCTATCTTGAGAATCACCTGTTGCTGGTTGTATTACTATGTATAACGTGGTTGTGACCATTAGGTTATCTAGTAACTTATCATGTTATGTGTACTACTTACAAATGCACATTTTGGTTGTAGCATATGGACATTGTACTGTGATTAGAACGTTGTGAAATTGAATACGATTATCTCAAAAATAAAGCACACAAAAGTTTTCTAGTTATATCTTAATACTACAACCAATATGTGCATTTGTAAGTGCACATATCATAAGTTCATAGATACTGGTCTCGCTGAAGAAGGTACAGTACCGGTATCAATGTAATGCCAAAACATGTAGCCTACATCGTTTAATAAATATTACATCATAGTATTGACAAGGCAGTGGTTCATCAAATGTATCACCAGCCAATATCGTTAACTATTATCACAATAAAATGGTAAATATATACGCATTCTAATACTGTATTTGTCCATAATTCACACGTAGGCTATAATGGTCGACACAGCTGGAATTTTACTATATAAGTCGTGATCTAATAAAGGGTATGGTGGGTTATAGATAGCGGAGGAGTAAACTAAGTTACCGTACATAATTTCCAGATTCAATTTGTATCATTACAGAAGGTAGTTATTTTGGCTAATATCCTCCGCAGTCTATAACCCACCCACCTTTCTCTTTTTAGATCACAACTTATATATATTCCATCTGTGTCAGCCATTATCCGCATGAATTGTGCACAAGTACAGTATTGCCAATCCCACGTATATGGTATCAATAATTACTAGATAGCACGGACTGCGTTAGCCATGTATGCAACCCCGGTTTTTGTAACGCATAATCTTTTCTATTTTATTTTTTTGTTAATCTTTTCTAGACCAATGGGTTTTGCGTGGACCGATAATTACTAGGTAGGGCCATATATGCACCACTCGCTTTTGTCACACACAGTGGAATTAGTCAATCATATGACCGACCTCATGACAGGTGTAATTTGTAGGCCTATCTTAAATGTTGGCAACACGAACGTGACGTCAATGTATGCACCTAGGTAACAGTTGAAGAGACCTCATGCGCTTGAGGAACATGGCTGCCATCGTTCAATGGGCAAGAAACAAAAGCACAAATTTCCAGCGCACTAGTGATAATGGACAGCAATTTCAATTGGTATTGTCCCCTAGATTATGAATATAAGGTATGAAAATCATGTATTATCCGTATTAACGAAGTTGTGAGTTTCATACAGGCAGGTTCTCATCTCATTCACTATTAATATAATTACTAGGTAGGACCGCGTTAGCCATATATGCTCCCCTGGTTTTTGTCACGCACAGTGGGAGAGTCACACAGGCAAAGAAAATTTGCAAATGAACAGTTAAAAATATGTTAAGTGTTATACCGGTATATCTCCACACGATACTGCAATTTTTGTAGCAAGAGTATCGTTACTTCGCTTTTAATATTGCCTGCAGGACGACCTATGTTTTCGGTAAGGTTTACATTTCTGGACGGGTATCTGTGTCCAGTAGCTGGCTTTAACAGTAGGTCTATTTGGGTGGTGGATTCATCTTTTGACAGGAACTGTAGAATTTGTAACAATTTGAAAAGCCACACTGAAGGATGCATGCAGGTACACGTGGAAAGTAGCAACCACGTAAGCATAAAATGCTTGTCGATAATATATTCAATGGTACACTGGCATTCATAGATCCATGGCTTTTGCCAACTTGTGCTAAATTTCAGCATTCCACAGAGCATACGTACAGCTATTGTGAATAAATATAGGCCTACTGTATATATTTTGTGCACTCCTTGTTAAACTGTTCTGCCTGGGGAAAAAATGCAAGCAGTTTTCTTGTTTCATGTCACTGTGTTCAAAAGAGGAGGACATTAGGTTTTGAAATCAATAACATCAAGAAAAGCAAGGCATGCAACACTGTTTAAACTTAAGTTATTGGGGTAAAATGGTACAGGCTAGCTCAAATGATCTTGTTTTGCCATTTTTCATACCATACTCAACAGCAGTGAGTTCCTGAGTTCTTAGCCTCATGTAAAATCTACATTATGTTGCAGATTACCATCTGCAGTAGGAGTTATTGCACTTGAATTGATTGATGCAACCCAAACATAGACTTCTTACCTGGTCATTTGTCAGGAAAGTAATTGCCACATTCCTCTGCTATTTCGAGAACAGCAATTTAGGATTTGTTCACAGCATTGGTAGGCCTACCTATGGGATAAATAAAAGTGAAAGTTAATTGATATGTCAAGTAGAAAGTCACCTGTACACTGCTTCAAATATCAATTCAAAACAATATTTTTCACACGCAATACAGAAACACGTTTTAACTTAAATTCTTAAAATAAGCGTACTTACTTGTCGTAGCAGAAGAAGAACTGTTCACTTCTCATTACCACGAAGAAGATTTGATGTAAGAAAGATGAGATAGAACACAACATTAGCTTATTTAGCTTATTTATATACGGCCAATATTATTACATACAACACATAAACAGAGCCGCCATGGCATGGTCAGTGCCACCAACCCAGTAGAAATAATGTTTATTTAATGATAAGTGCCGCAATTATCGTCTGTGAGCAAGATAATTGCAAGGAAATGTCAATTAGGAATTATGTGTATATTTATTGACTAAATATAGGGATATGTTTGCAATTTAATTACAACGTGTATCATGCATATGTTGGCAAAACGATATACAGCGCTCCATACGACTGGCACGCGCTACTACACCGATGGTGCCAAATGATCCCTATCTGGTTGACACCCCCTGGACTCTGGGAAGTGCATTCTGATGTAATAACAGAAACATCCGAGAGAAAGCGCTGTCGTATTGCGACAGTGCTTCTACCCGAGCTTGTCAAGGCCTGGCTACACTCGGCTCAATGTGATGATAACTTTTACGAAATATGCTGTATATTGAGCAGTTAAGTTCGCTGTGATAGTTTACTTAAATTAAATGTTTCGTGTTAATACTTTTCCTAGTGCACTTAACACGCCTGAATTCCTAGTGACTGAACAAATATGATTTTTTTAATCGCTTATCCTTCCAGCTCGAGTACAACTATGGACTCTGCAAGGGATCATTCCTCTACCGTCGCAAGGACGATATCTGGTAGCTGAACACACTTTGACAGCAGATACAACTGGGGATGGTGACAGGCCTATCATCCAGGCGACCGCTAACTTGGGTCTAATTAAGTAAGGGACAGGAAAGGGAATTTGGAAGGAAGTCAACGGTGGACCTGTTGAAAGGAACCGTCCCGGCATTTGCCTGGTGGTGAAAATGGGAAACCACAAAAACCTTTTCAGAACGGCCGAGGTGTGGTTCAAACCCACGCTCTCCCGATGCCAACGAGGCTCGAGCTAGCACGTTAGCACTCTCGACCACCGTAACGGGTCTGTTATACTGTGTTGCTATAAATCAACAAGAGGTAAAAATAAAGTAAGACCCATAAGGAATCGAACCACAAGCCCCTGAGCAAAACGTCAAAGTCTTAACCACTGGACCAAACTCCTCTAATGCCTTGAGTCCCTTTAGTAGGAATATGTGCTGCAGAACTGCTATAGATGTACAGTAGTCTAGATGCAAGAATCAAAATCTCTCATTCAACGAAGTTTATGTTAGTTATGATCGTAGCCTACTTAGAAACGTTTTACATGGGATTTTCATTATTTCTGTAGCTGAATTATACAGTACACTGCTGTTAGTTATCTCAAATAAGGACAGAGAAAAGAATGTCACTGGTAGGCGCATCGAGCCCCGCGGACCGGTACTTGGGACATTCGAAACCGGGCTACGTCATCGAGCGAGCTTGATGGACCATAATGTGTCATATGCTGAACACTGAAGCGCACTAACCCACGTTATCTGCATCTTCGGCGATCAGA
Organism: Meconema thalassinum; assembly: GCA_946902985.2. Classification (NCBI taxonomy): domain Eukaryota; kingdom Metazoa; phylum Arthropoda; class Insecta; order Orthoptera; family Tettigoniidae; genus Meconema; species Meconema thalassinum. The sequence continues at coordinate 554,062,072 of OX336389.2, read as the reverse complement.
GCCCCGAATTTTCCCCACGCCGATTCCAGGAAAATTCTGGTCTGGTGTCCTATTTTAAGTCCCAAGGCGCCTATCCATGGTGTGCCCACATGGCTTCGGGTTAACTGCCATTCCATCAACCTAGCATAAATAGTTTGTTCGTTTCTAATTCATTTAAGGTGCTTTGAATATCATGGTCATCAGTCCCGTAAGCTATGTTGAATTTTCATGTTAATCTGTGTTTCTGTGGCGACTGCAGTAGTGAGTGTAACTGTAATTATTAGGGTCGGGAATGGTGTGAGTGACCTAAGGTACCATTTTAGCATTTGCCTGGGGTGAGTGTTGAAACCTCCGGTGAGAGCTACATTCAGAATGGCCGCTGTTAGTGCAGATCGGAGGGTTAGAATTGCAGGACACAAGTACGCCGAGAATAAAGCAGGAAGCTTGTAGTGTTACGTGACCGGTAATACCACGTTCATAAGCCACGGAACTTTCATTTCACGTCGAATCCGAACAACCAGACTCGATATTTCACCTCGAATATTCGGGAATTAAACCTGATCTGTCTTGGTCGGAAGCAAGCAGCTTAACCGCTGCGCCATAACGCCCCTCGAGCATAAAAAGCAATAGTAAGGAACACATAAGTTATGTCAAGTTCATGCAATTTTACTGTTCCTACGGAAACTGAATGAGGTGAGATGAGTTTCTTTATGAGAGTTTGAAGGGCGGATGCCCTTCATGACGCCAGCCTCATCAGAGTTAATAAGAAATTAAACGGATGAAGACGTATGAAATGGGCAATGAGGGTAAAGGAAGCGGCCGTGGCCTATTAGAAAGTAGCCTACAGTACCGTCACTTGCCTTAAGTAAAAATGGGAATATTGTGAGGTTTGAAGCCATTTTTCAGTGTTGCCTAAGAAAACAAAAGCTTGGTGCTTTTCAGTCGGTTGACTATAACTGGTGCCAGAGTGAACACGAAACTGCGTGAAGTTCCAGTTAGGGAGACAACCGGATAAGTATCAGCCTGTATTATTACAGTATAATCATAATTGATTTTGTATAACCATATAATCACCCCAAACAGACAAATTCTGGATTTTTATCACCATTTTAGAAGTTCACCTAACATTAGATATACTACATTTAGCATACACCGACAGTTGCATTACCAACACTGCAACTAAATAATTGTACATATTGTATATATTTTTCTCCTGTATTCTCAAACATAGATGTTATAGCCTAAGTGTAGGCCTAATGGATCTGATGATGATCGCTTGACGATCGAAACTGGTCATCCTAGTGTATTTATTAATCTCATGTAATTTATTTCAGGATTAGGGCATAACCCAGCTCTATTTGGGTACATTCTTGTTGACCGACTGAAAAGCACCAAACTTTTGTTTAAAAATGGGAAACCACGGAAAACCAATCCATGGACGACTGACAGCGGGAGTGAGGTTTGAACCCTCATCTTCCGAGTTCAAAGTTAGCCTTGCTTCCTGACGAGTGTCGTTACTCTGACAACGAAGAATAGAAATAATTTCTAAAAGAGAATATCTTAAAGCAGTCATCAGAATCTCCCTTTCATGGAGCTGCACATTATAAAACACACTATGAGTGTGCTTCTTTCACAATCATAAATGAAACGCCCAAGGGCTATGTTGAATTTCATATTGATATCGTCCTGCATGAAAGCCTCCGTGGCTTAGGCGGCAGCACGCCGGCCTCTCACCGCTGAGTCCGTGGTTCAAATCCCGGTCACTCCATGTGAGATCTGTGCTGGACAAAACGGAGGCAGACAGGTTTTTCTCCGGGTACTCCGGTTTTCCCTGTCAACATTTCATTCCAGCAACACTCTCCACTATCATTTCATTTCATCTGTCATTCATTTAATCATTGCCCCAGAGGAGTGCGTCAGGCCTCGGCAGCCGGCACAGTTCATATCCTCGCCGCTAGATGGGGACTTCATTCATTCCATTCCTGACCCGGTTGGAGACTGGCAGCAGGCTGTGGATTTTCATTTCATTTTCATCGTCCTGCATGGGCGAACAAACTACGTCATACTGCAGCAAACGATTTAGAAGCAATAAGAGGTTTGAACCTTGGTGCTGATGGTGGCCATCCTAAGTAGCCTAAGCCTTTTCTCGCGATTTCCACAATCATTCAAGAAAAATGCTTATGTTTATTCCCGGAGCATCTATCCCTATACTATATCCAAACAAACTCAGTAACGAACAGTACTTTTACGCCAGGAAAATCAGGTTATCTGACAAATTATATACTGTACACACACTAGTAGCCTACATGTGATTCGCAGCACCCAATCCCATTGCTTATCGTTAAATGTGAACCTCTAACAACATGCTGGGATCACAGACCGTCAACAAAGATGATTGTACCTATCTTAATAGAAACTTTATCTGCTATACCCAGGAGAAATAATGATCGTTGCTCTGTGACATACTAAAGAACAAGTGTTTAACTTTACAACAGATTTACAGCTCAAATTACGCGTGTACTTCACAAAGCAGTGTGCGGAATGCGGCATCCTCTTTGCCATTTTATCAGTTGTTAACTTCCAACATTCATTGCAGAAGACACTTCAGTGTTTGTCTTCTGTTATTAATGTCCCTTGGATCAACATCATCCGTCTTGTGCTTCTGTGACAGCACAATTACCTATGCCATGTGCTTAATCCGACCGGGACAGTTCAGGTGGAAACATATCACAGCTCAGCCTCAGAGGTTTTACTATATGGACAAAAAGAAAGAAAGAAAGAAAGAAAGAAAGAAAGAAAGAAAGAAAGAAAGGAAGAAAGAATATATATTTTTTATCCCTTCTCGGCTTCACCCACGGACACTACGAGAGATTGTTCCTATACCGTCACAAGGAGCTGAACACACTTTGTCAGCTGATACAACTGGGGATGGTGACTGGTCGATTGCCCAGGCGACCGCTAACTTGGGTCGAATTTAGGAAGAGTCAGGGAAGGGATTTTGGAAGGAAGTCAGCCGTGGACCTGTTGAAAGGAACCGTCCCGGCATTTGCCTGGTGGTGAAAATAGGAAACTACGAAAATCATTTTCAGGACAGCTGAGGTGGGGTTCAAACCCACGCTCTCCCGATGCCAGCGAGGCATGAGGTAGCGCGTTAGCGCTCTCAGCCACCGTGGCTGGTAATAGTAGTAATAATAATAATAATAACAATAGTGCATTTCTAGCCGTTATTTATGGGATCTGCTATGAGGTGAGATGAATTTCAATGTGCCAACGTTTTTATGACCGGATGCCATTCCTGACGTTAACGTCAGGAGAGGAGTCAATGTGAAATGAAATAAAGGAAATAAGGAGAAAAGGAAGTTGTTGTTTTATGTGACCGTGAATTTTATGATTATGAGCCACGGGACCTCCATTTTACGTGGAATCTGAACTACAAGACATGGCATTTCACTTCGAAAATCTCATATGCATTGACCGGGAATCGAATCCAGTCCACCTTTGTGAGAGGCCAACAGCTAGACCGCTGCGCCACCATGTCCCACAAAGGAAATAAGGTGTTAGAAGGAAACTGTCGTGGTTAATCAGAAGGTTGTATTTTCCTGAATTTAAAAATAGGAAACCCCTCCAGAAACCATTTTCAATAACGATAGACCCTGCCATTTTGTGTGCTCGGCTATAGCCTGCCTCCATACTCTTGGATGTAAACGCGCGTTGCTAACCCCTAGAGATAACAAGAAATTGACTAGCAGCGTGACGCAGGCCTGCTGTTCCCAATGTTGCAGGATCGAATCCCGGCGCAGTCAGCTGGCATTTGAGGGTGCGCAAAGGTGAGGGAGCCGTGCTAGTAGGCTCCCTAGTAGATCCCCTTCGGGGCAAAATTTCTTCACCCTGGCGTCTCCAAAAGCCGCAATAGTTAAAAGGGACGTAAAACCAAAAACGTTATTATTATAACAAGAAAAAGAGAAGCTGTATTTTGTATGAATGTGGATGGGAATGTTCCCGTGGACTTACTCCAAAGTACTATTTTCCTGAAGTGATTGTGGAAAGCCACACCCTGAAAGTGGCCAAACTCCTTGGTCAAGCAGTTGAATGTTGACCTCATTATCCTAAACCACTCAGCTACGGGAAAGTGTTAAGATTTGAAGCTACTCTTTTTCAGTGTTGCCTATACAAAATTGTCATTTGTAGCTTTTCAGTCGGTCAACATGATTGTGCCCAATGAATGGGCTGGGCACAAGATATAAATATGTTAACACACTCCTGGAAAAAATACATGTATTAATAAGATTATCGCAAATTATTGGTGATTGTCTAATTAATGCATGTAATTTTTTCCAGGAGTGTGGTTACATATATGTATCTTCTTCTTTTTTGTCGATTTTACCCTCCAGGTTGTTTTTTTCTCACGGACTCTGCGAGGGATCCGAGCATTATCACCTCTACGGGTAGTGTCCTAGAGCTTGAAACATCTGATCGGGGGGATACAACTGGGAAGGTGGGATCAGTACCTCGCCCAGGCGGCCTCACCTGCAAAGCGAACAGGGCCTCATGAGGGATGGGATGGGAGGGGAAGATTGGGAGGGATAGGCAAGGAAGAGGGAAGGAGGCGGCCGTGGCCTACGGTAGGTAGCATCCCGGGATTTGCCCGAAGACGAAGTGTGAATCCACGGAAAACCACTTCGAGGATGGCTGAGGTGGGAATCGAACCCTCTCTACTCATTTGGACCACCCCAGGCTGACTATACCCCGTTCCAGTCCTCATACCACTTTTCAAGTTTCGTGGCAGAGCCGGGAATCGAACCCAGGACCTCCGGGGTGGCAGCTAATCACGCTGACCACTACGCAACGGAGGCGACTCATTTATATCTTGTACCCCGCCCATTCATTGGGCACAATCGTGTTGACCGACTGAAGAGCTACAAATGACAAACTATGAGAGAGAGTATCAGTTGTGAGATATTCCTCGGGGGATGAGCATTTATAAAGCAAATGCCGCTTTGTTCACAGAAACTCTGCTAAGGAAAACATTTATTAATTCCGGATGATGGAACCCGTAATTATTACCGATGTATCATTATATTCAAGGCCAGACCTGGCAACTCGTGAGGGGTTCACTGATACAGTTGTTCACAGTGCTACTCTACAGGCAAGATAGGCCTACAATATATCGGCCGTGCATACCCGAAACACTGCACTAGGAAATCTCGGCCAATAGGCGCTGGAATGTTTGCATTAAGCAAAAGGATGGAAGGACAGATGTAAAAGTAAGTGAGCGAACACTTCTGGCAGAAGAAGGAATGGTGGAACAATGGACCGAACACAATTCGTATTCCAAGAAACAAATTTTATTAAGATGTAAATATCAACAAAATGTATTAACATGGTTTAACAACAGAGACTGATGCCCAAAAAAGAGAATTTTACTTACAGTAATTGGGCGTTTACTGTACATACCCTAGAACATGCACAAGTAAATACAGTGAGTCCGGGAGTGTTCTCCGCAGCGCCTACATGCGTCTGCGAGAGCTAGCTACAGAAGTTACGTTGGCAGCACGGCTACCGCTTGCATCATATTAGCCTTTCACGAAATGATTGCCGGCGGTCGAGATGGGAACTATTCTTTGTTTACTTGTGTCACACGTCAGCCTGCTTTGTTGACAGGTACAGTTGCGCGAGTAGGATATGACTCAGCTCAAGTAGCCTCAGTCATCGTTTAACTGTCCGTGGTGACATGAGCTCCTATGACGCGCAATGCTGCTTGACTTATGTGCTGAATGCATTCTGTCATCGCTGTGTTCCCTAATAACAAGCAAACAGTATACTTTTTTCTCACCACAGCCATTCATAACAGATGCTGGAAGTGCTGATGACACATACGCTCGCTATTTGCAATACACACTGATGATTTCGACAGGCTACAGTCCACACGTGTGGGATTCACCCTGTCAAAGACACCGTGCTACCAACTAAACCGATGAGGCAACCACTCCCAGCTGCACATAACCACTGCGGAGAACATTCTCGGGCGCCCTGTATTTCTCAAATAAAGTATGGCCTAACTAACAGGACTCGTCTGAAAAATTATTGTAAGCGAGCTTTATATTTACGCACTGTATAGGCCTAATGATGATGATAATTGTTCTCTTAAGGGGCCTAACATCTAGGTTATCGGTCCCTAATGGTTTGGTGATAGTGGAAATGAATGTTAATGGCATGAAACCTACAACTAAAACTAACTACTGACTTAACAATTAACTTACACACTAACAGAAGAAATGTATGAAAAATAAATAAAAAAAGGAAAATGAGAAACAATGGACAAGAGGAAAAGAAATGACCTCAATCCACGAAGAATGAGGACTACAAAGGAAGGAGAGCCATGAATGGCAGATAGGAAAGGGATAGGGTAGAGGGCCCTCCCCAAAGTCAGTGGGAAAGGGGGATAAATGGACCCAGTTCAGGAATCCCTCGGGGTCGCCAACTCCCAGACTCACCAGCCGTGAGCCCTTGAGGATGCAGCACTATCCAGGGTGCACCATAAGTGGTGGGGGCTACACATATCCTTCTTCCTTGAGGGCCTTGTGCACAAAGCAGAAGATATCAGGAAAATAAAAAGAAGATTGACCCTTCAAAGAATGAAGGTATCAGGAAGGATGAGACAAGGGCCAATTAAGGCGGAAAAATAAAAGACTCCCTAGGTCTCGGATACCCTAATACCGTCGGGGTCGAAAGAGAACAAGTGTTGACTAAGGGAGGCCGACAGGAAAGATAACAGAAAGGAGCCCGGCACAAGTAAGTTGATGCAATGCTGGACTCAGTTTGGGTCCCGTGGTCGCCAACCCACGTCCCACAAGTAATGAGCCAGTTGGGGGGCACACCGTATAAGTGCTAGTTCACAGAATACATGGATATTCAAGAGTTCTTGAATATAGTACTCGAATGTTGATGGTTTACCAAACGTTTCGGGAGATACTTCACTTTCAGTTGGTTAAAGATGAAGAGTCCCCCCCCCCCCCCTTTTATTCAGTCCTGAGAGACTCTTAAAATTCCTCTCTGAGGCAACGATAAAATTTTGTTAAGAATTTCGAAGTAAAAGTCACATCTGTGACAAGAACAGGAAGATCAACTAGGTGATGGCGAGATCACCATTTGTGACGGGCGGTGATAGCGTTGCACACTCACTGTATATGCGCAAAAACAAACAGGCTCTATTTGACTTCAATCTTCTGTCGCTGGCGCTGACAGTGTTTAAACTCCACAACCCGTCGCTAAATCGATTAGTCCTGCCCTATACTGGTGATCTGATAGAACAGTACTGTCTAAATTACTCCCATTTCAATACAAACCATAGAGTATTAATGTGCTGTCGATGTTCCTTGAGGAACTAAATTAATTCAACCATAGGCTACATTTATGAAACAAATTGTCCGACTCCGTGGCTAGATGTTAGCGCGCTAGGCTTTGGCCCGAATTTCCCCGGCTTCGATTCCCGGCCGAATCATCAGGGTTTTCTTTTTATCTCCTGGAGTTAATTCCCGTGGCTCGGGGACTGGGTGTATGTGACGTATTCATCATCACCTCATCCTCATTACGACGCGCAGGTCGCCCACGGGCGTCAACTAGAAAGACCTGCTCTCGGCCTCTCCGGAGGCCACACGATCATTATTATTATTATTATTATTATGAAACAAATTCACAGAGGCACTGCTACCGTAAGTGTTGATAAATTACTAGAACTTATTAGAACTTGTAAAAACATTTGGGGGTAATATTGGTAAATTATTAATAATCACTCCTATTACATATGGCCAACAGCCATCTAGTTACTATGACTGTGACTAGTAGCGCCATCTGTATGGCGATTGTGGCGTCATCTATTAGTAGAACTTGTAAATACTAGAGGTGGCTGCTCTCCCAACTCCCTACCGCAATATTCTTATCCTCAATACTCTGCCCGCTTCTAAGTTCCGAGATCACTAAATTCTCATTAGAAAATGCCGGCCAATTTTGAGGTGTAGGCCTACGGCAACTGCAAAAATAAAACAACTCTCAAAATCTCAACTGAATATGCCAATCACACAAAAGTATTTCCGAGCTAGAAAATTGTGGATTCCAGATCTGTGAAATGAACAATCCAAGTACTTAGGACGTAATCCACCATACCATCAATTGGCATGCAAAAGCAAAAGTTTGTATAGCTACGAGGGTCGAGTCATAAGTCATGGCGACTATTTTTTTGCTCGCGAACAGGAGATAACGCGGAAAAACTACGATATGCATTTGGAAATATAGGGCATGTACGTATGCATAGTGCCTGAAAATAAATTCTGACGTCAGGAGATGCTCGTAAGTAAGTGACAGAACACAGACCATTGGTAAACATTGTTTTATTATGGTGTAGACAGCAAATACACAAGACTACGTACAAAGGACAGGTCTCCACTGGTTACAGACCTTCGAAATAATCACCCAAGGTGTCTACTGTGTGTGGGGCAGGCGCTGAATACCTTCCGCTGCATGTATATACTTCCGAAATGCTGTTACGATGTCTTCTTTGTTAGCAAAACGTCGTCCACGTAGTGGCTTCTTGACTTTGGGGATTAGATTATAGTCACATGGGCTCTGATCAGGCGAATAAGGCAGGAAACTACGATTTTAAGATACGATCGTTGCTTCTGCTTGTTGACTTCCATTGTGTGACGCTCTCACTCACACACTGAACTTGGGGGCATGCTCAGACCCTCACTGTTGTTTACATACACCATCTAGTGGCACCCTACGCAAGTATATACCGTACTACCCTACCAGTGAATTGTTACCGCTGGCGGAAATTGGAACGAATGCGCTCCGCCCAGCCACACGCCTGCGATAGACGTGAATCGCCAGCGAAACCTCATCGCGTGTCATTTGTGTGCATGATTCATGCTGTGTCGTGCGCTTTGCGGTGTGTTCTCATTGTATGACTGTACGTGAGTCCCCCTCTTGTCCCTCAAGCCGCTCACTGCAGCCATAACGAGGCAAGATGACGTAATGTATACACAACAGCTGCTCTCTCCGTCTAGCGGTAACAAAAACCCTGGTAGGGTAGTACGTTTCCATATGCATATCGTAGATTTTCCGTGTTGTCTCCTGTTCGCGAGAAAAGATACAGTTGCCATTACTTATGACTCGACCCTCGTATGTACAAGTTATCCGAGCTTGTCGGACGTGGGCCAGGCAGGCTGTTTGCACCCTGCATCCTCCCTGGACCACGGCCTTGTACACAGCTACGAACGCCAGCCGTTAAAGCCTAAGTTGCTATAAACGTTTGTAGGTTTAAAACAATAAATAATGCTTGGAATGGGCAACTTGAATTTGCTGATATATACACTCAGTGGGCAAAAGTCATGGGAAGGCACGGAATATGATGTTAATAACGAGTTGCTCCTCCGCGAACAATACGGCGAGGCATCGACTCGACAAGAAATGGGTTCCCGACTCCCAACATTCAACTGGGCGATGATCTGACTCACAGTAGCTCTTCGATCGCCCCGTATGGTTCTGCTGAGGTGACGTGATGTCCGTTCGTTAAACACCTGTGTGGCTGTTTACACGGATGGTAACACTGTCTCTACGATATTGAAGATCCACCCTCGACACTGTTGGCCTCGGAAACACGAATTCGCGTGTAATTTCCGAAATGCTATGACCCATGCGCCGTGCGCCGATGATCGTTCCACGTTGGAAAGTCGGTTAACTCGCGACGTGTTGCCAACCTCACTACACTCGTGTCTGTGACAGACTGCTCTGCTCCGTCGCAGCTAGCCACAACGCTCAGGAGTCATACACGTCACATTCTCTAATAGGACTACCCTTACCGTGACTTTTGGCCACTCAGTGTAGGTATAATCTGCACCTATCCTCTGTACATTGAAAAATAATAACTTACTACTGAATCACACCGCGGCATAGCCGTGCGCGTTAAATCGCGCACGACGACTACGATGGGAAACTGCAGCAAGTCCGGAGATCGGAGGTTAAGTGTGGGTTTTCCACACTCCTTCCAGGCAAATGTTAGGTCCGGAACACCTACCCCATTTCCGAGCCTTGTAATTACAATTACACATACGACTACAGTCACCACAGAAATACTGGTTATCAGAAAAATTGAACACACACTCAAGTACACAGGGCTGATGATCAAGATGTCCCAAGCCCTAAGAGGAGTTGACAACAACAAGATTGTAACCGAATCAATTCATGAAAGCTGCCTCTACATAAGTTTAGACGTTGGCATCCGATTGCAAGTAGACTAATAATGTGGGAATACCAACCTTTATATTGGCATGCATGAAATAAATAAATAAATAAATAAATAAATAAATAAATAAATAAATAAATTAGATTTGTCTTGCATCTATCTCATTGTTACAGACATAACATAACCTAACATTTGTTACCACGAATCTATATATATATAAAGCACAAAGTTTGTCTGTCTGTCTGTCTGTCTGTCTGTCTGTTATGTATACAAATCTACACCGTTTCACCGATCTGAACCAAAATTTGTATACTTACCCTTTGGAACCCTGCGGGTAACCCTGTCAACATTAAATTTCGGACAGACCACCCCATGCCCTGCATTTAGGCCCTTTTGCACAAATCTACACCGTTCCACCGATCTGAACCAAAAGTTGTATATTTAACCTTTGGAACCCTGCGAGTAACCCTGTCCACTTGAAATTTCGGACAGACCACCCCATTCCCTGCATTTAGGCCCTTTGGTCCAAATTCACACCGTTTCACCGATCTCAACCAAAATTTGTATATTTACCCTTTGGAACCCTGCGAGTAACACTGACCACTTAAAATTTCGGACAGACCACCCCATTCCCTGCATTTAGGCCCTTTGGTCCAAATCTACACCGTTTCACCGATCAGAACCAAAATTCGTATTCTTACCCTTTGGTGCCCTGCGAGTAACACTGTCTGCTTGAAATTGCGGACAGACCACTCCATTCCCTGCATTTAGGCCCTTTGGCCCAAATCTACACCGTTTCACCGATCTCAACCAAAATTTGTATATTTACCCTATGGAACACTGCGACTGACACTGTCTGCTTGAAATTTCGGACAGACCACGCCATTCCCTGCATTTAGGCCCTTTTTGCACAAATCTACACCGTTTCACCGATCTGAACCAAAATGTGTATACTTACCCTTTGGAACCCTGCGAGTAACACTATCTGCTTGAAATTGCGGACAGACCACTCCATTCCCTGCATTTAGGCCCTTTGGCCAAAATCTACACCGTTCCACCGATCTCAACCAAAATTTGTATATTTACCCTTTGGAACACTGCGACTAACACTGTCTGCTTGAAATTGCGGAGAGGCTACTCCATCCCCTGCATTTAGGCCCTTTGGCACAAATCTACACCGTTTCACCGATCTGAACCAAACTTTGTATACTTACCCTTTGGAACCCTGCGAGTAACACTGTCCACTTAAAATTTCGGACAGACCACCCCATTCCCTGCATTTAGGCACTTTGGCACAAATCTACACCGTTTCACCAATCAGAACCAATATTCGGAAACTTACCCTTTGGTACCCAGCGAGTAACACTGTCTGCTTGAAATTGCGGACAGACCACTCCATTCCCTGCATTTAGGCCCTTTGGCCCAAATCTACACCGTTCCACCGATCTCAACCAAAATTTGTATATTTACCCTTAGGAACACTGCGACTAACACTGTCTGCTTGAAATTGCGGCGAGGCCACTCCATCCCTTGCATTTAGGCTGTTTGGCACAAATCTACACCGTTTCACCGATCTGACCCCAATTTTATATACTTACCCGTCGAACCCGACAAGTAACACTGTTCACTTTAAATTTCGGACAGACCACACTATTCCCTGCTTTTTGGCCCTTTGGCAGAAAACTACACCGTTTCACCGATCTCAACCAGATTTTACATAATTACCCTTTGGAACTCGACGAGTAACACTGTCCACTCGAAATTTCGGACAGACCACTCCATTCCACGCATTTAGGCCCTTTGGCACAAATCTACATCGTTCACAGATCGAAAACAAAATGTGTTTACTTACCCTTTGGAACCCGATGAGTAACACTGTCCACTTTAAAATTTGGACGGGCCACTCCATTCCCTGCATTTTGCCCTTGGCACAAAACTACACCGTTTCACCGATCTCAACCAGATTTTACATAATTACCGTTTGGAACTCGACGAGTAACACTGTCCACTCGATACTTCGGACAGACCACTCCATTTCCCGCATTAAGGCCCTTTGGTACAAATCTACATCGTTCACCGATCGTAAACAAAGTGTGTATACTTACCCTTTGGAACCCGATGCGTAACACTGTCCACTTGAAATTTCTGACATACCACTCCATTCCCAGCAAGTAGCTCAGGAATTCCTCGGGGTTGCCAGCTTCCTAACTCACCAGTCATGAGCCCTTGAGGGTGTACCAGAAGTGGTGGGTCTACACACACCCTGCCTCTTTGAGGGCCTTGAGCAGAAGACAGGAGATATTATGAAAAGGAAAAGAAGGCAGACCCCTCGAAGAATGAGGGTATCAGGAAAGATGAGACTAAGCCAATTAAGGCGGGAAATTGAAAGACTCCCTAGCCCTCGGATACCCTAATACAGTCTGGGTAGGAAGAGAACAAGAGTTGACCAAGGGAGGCCGACAGGAAAGAGAACTGAAATAAGCCCGGCACCAGGAAGTAGAAGCGATGCCAGACTCAGCTGGGGTTCCGTGGTCGCCAACCCACGTCCCACAAGTTGTGAGACCCTGGGGGGGGTCAGTTGTGAGAATAGCTTGCTGATTCATCGCGAGGTGACTTGAGAGTACTTTCCACAGCCCGTCGTGTTATCTCCTGCTGTCTATGCTGATGCCAGCACAGGGCCGTTGCGAAACAGTGAGTGATTCCCGGTCAATCTGTATAGGACGGGGAACCCCGAACGTGTGTCATCATATTTCGTCATCATCTGCGATCATCTCAGGTTCGTGCAGCTTGGACCTATATTCTTTGTCTTTGCCGAGCAGTACGCTCTTTCACTAGACGCATCCAGTACAGGCCTAAGCCAGAAAATAAGGTTGAGACTTTGGAAGACATCGAAGCTAGACACCTGAATTACCTATATCAGTTTTAAAATAACACCATGTTCGTTTAGTAGTCATTTTTTCATTACCTTATTATTATCATCATAAGTGCAAATGACCTAGATTTACGCGCATCATACCAATAATCACCGCCGCATAAAGTCTTTCTCGACTGTGATTTTTAAAATATTTATTTTTGGTTGGTTGGTTCTTAAGTTTAGGGGCTGTGACAACGCGGTCATGTAGCCCCGTGTACTTTGGGTGTGTGTAGAATCTGTCTGATAACCGGTGTTAAATGTGATGACTGTATTAGTGTGTGTTATCTGTTTTTTAATTTAAGTACAAACTGCAACTTAGAATTCTTCAAATAGTTCGTACTTTTGCCGTCAAGCGCCACCGTCAACGACTACTAGGCCAAGTTCGGAACTTAGCTACTAGACGCCACTGCAGTCGGCTCTTGGCAACGGACGTAGACATCTATGAGCGTTGTTTACCTATCCAATTTAGCTTCACACAGGTGTAATTAGTGGAAGGTTCTTTAACATGCCATAAATCTGACATGGGACCGCTGGCTTTACTTCCCCTCCGAAGAAAGGCATACTGACGGATTTTTAACGCTCTTAAAATATCCGACGGCTTCGGCTGGGTTTGAACCCGCTATCTTGGGCATAGAAGCTCAGCATGCTACCAAATACGCCACCGAAGCCACCATATAGTTATTTTTATTACAGTACATTGTGTACATTATACGTTGAAGTGTCAATTCAATACCGGTAGTAGTTTCCCTTATCATCCTGATCATAAGAGCAAATGACCTACAGTAGATGTTACGCCCATTACACCATTAATCACCACACACAATAAGTCTTCCTCGCCTGTGAATTTTGAAATATGTATTTCTATTACGGTAGTTTGTAAGTTTGACGTGTCAATTCAACAGTAGTTTTTATTATCATCCTTATCAAAAGGGCAAATGACCTAGATATTACTCCCTCATTGTCTTTGGGGGCAAATGACTTAGATTTTAAGTCCATTATATTTCTAAGGAGACCTTAAAACATTATCATCATTCCACCGGGCGAAGCCGGGTACTACTGCTAGTATAATATAAAATTGGCAGATAGGGCTGAGCGCAAACATCCTACCAAGTTAGACTACCTCAATAATGTAATCAAAGTTAAGTCCTACTGCACAGTAGCTGACGTGAGAGACAGTGAGAGAAATTGTTCTGTATTCTTAACCTGAATACGGTGACTCAAAAAAATGTAGGTAACTCATAGCATATCAGAAGGCTGACTGCGTGGCTCAGCGGAAACCTTTTTCGCCTGCTATGCCCAAGGTTGCAGGATCGAATCCTGGTGCAGTTGACATTTGAGGGTGCACAAATGCGAGGGAGCCGTGTCAGTAGATTTACTGTCACGATAAGGATCCTCTTCGGGGAGAAATTCTGGCACCCCGTCTCTATATGCAGCAGTAGTTAAAAGGGACGTAAAACCAATAACATAATAATAATAATAATAATAATAATAATAATAATAATAATATTATCAGAAGATATTCACCCATGTTCTGGGAGCAGGGGAGGGGAATATGGCGGATTTCAAACACCGTGAGCTCAGAAAGGTGATACAGTAAATCAAAGTAAAGAGTTTTATAAAACAAATTACTTACTTTAATATGAAAACTGAACACTATGAAGGAATGGTGCTGCACTGCTACAGTTGAACATGTAGGCGATGACACTTGCAGGTCCCCTCCAACATCAAATGTGGACAAATCTCAATACAAGATGTGCCCATCACGAGCTGCAACACAGTGCTGGAGTCAGTAAGACCCTGGATCACTTCCTGAGGGGTTGTGGTCCATGCTTGTTGCACAGCACGGATCAGTTGTTCCAGAGTTGTGGGCGGCTGAGGCATGTTGGTCAGCTATCGACCCTCAGATGCTCAATAGGGTTGAGGACCGGCGATCTGGTGGGCCATTGTAAGGTTGTGATGTCGTAAAGAGCTTCCCTGTAGATGCGTCCAGTGTGAACGCGGGCATTGTACTGCTGAAACATCCCATTTCCAATGTTCGCCATCATAGGGACAACCACTGGAGTCAACACACTGGTGAGCAGTCGTAATGCCCTCAACAAGCACTAATTGAGATTGCACATTCAAGCCAGTAGCTTCCCAGACCATAATGCCTGTGTGTCTGGGTGGCCCTTCTCCCTGGTACGTCGTCACACACGATTGCAGCGATCACTGTGGCCAAGACAGCAGCGTGACAATCACTTAAGACGACACTATGCCATTCGTCAACCCTCGCGCCGATCTGAATCTAAATATTGTAGTACATAATTCGTTACTGTTGTATTCATATATTGTACATGCTGCCTCATAATGTGACTTTGGACACATAGGCTATGTGTTGTGAGTTATCATGTGCAATGATTCCGAGTTCAACGATTTCAAAGTGAGAGAAGTAGAAGCAGAGGAACGCACAAAATGTCACAATTCACGCCGTACGTTTTAGCCTATTTTCATCATAAGAAAAAATATGTTTATGAGATCACCTTTTGTCCGTGTGCGTGTGGGTGTTTGTGCGTGTCCCCCTAATAAAATCTAAACGAATGGAGCGATCTTAATAAAACTCGGTAAGGACATAGTACTATTTTGTCCAACCTCAACCTTGCCCTTTGAATTGAATACGTTTCATCAACCCACATGGCGGTCGTGCGAAATATTTAACCGGCATTCTATATCTCCGAAAGTATTTCTGATATCACCCTGAAATTTTGTATGGTGATAAAGATTACTAAGGTAAGTTCAGATATGTGACGCTCAAAAGCATGTCAGGTTCAAAATCAACATGGCAGCCAAGCGAATTAAAAATATTTAACTGGCATTTTCTCGAAATTTAATCAACCGACCGCAGTGAAACTTGGTATGACTAATGTTTATAGAAGATTTAATCTACTGGCATCTAATTCAAATGAATGTTTTTCATAAAAGCAAGATACTGGCTGTGCGAAATTTCAAACTCACTATGGCCTACATATAGAACCATCAAATATGG
Organism: Meconema thalassinum; assembly: GCA_946902985.2. Lineage (NCBI taxonomy): Eukaryota > Metazoa > Arthropoda > Insecta > Orthoptera > Tettigoniidae > Meconema > Meconema thalassinum. The sequence continues at coordinate 554,045,917 of OX336389.2, read as the reverse complement.
CAATCATCCGAAATACTGTATTTAGACAGTTTTCAATAACTGCGAATCCATGAGAGCAATCAAACTGAAATTTTTGTATGTTGATAGAGACTATTAACTTAAGTTCACCTATGGGTCTTTCAGTAGTCTGATGAAAACAAATCCAACTTGATCTTGACGTGAAATTTAAATATGAATATGGATTTTTCTCGTGACTTAATTATCTGAGAGCAGTGACACTTAGCACGATAATTCTTCATACATTGTTTAATATATTGACGTCTATTTTAATTCAATTTCTATGAAAACTTCAAAATGGCGTCTGTGCTAAATTTTAAAATCACGTTTATATTTCTCGTATCCTAAACAAACGTAAAAATTGTAGGTTGGTATAATGAGCCACGATTACAATATTCAAATGCTGGCATATAATTTTTAGGATATACATAAAACAATCCAACATGGCGTCCATGCGATACATTTCACCGGTTCTCAATATCTCCGAAACTTTTTAAGCATTAAAACTGAAATTTTGTATGGTGTAAGAGGACTGTTATGCAAGGACAAATATGTGACTTTCCTAATCCTGAATTTTCGAATATTTCCTGATGATCTAATCACTCGAGTGTAATGGAACTCGGCACTGTGAATCTTGAATATGATGTTAGTATGATTACATGACAGTTCCCCACACTGATACTTGCACACACTGCCCAAAATACTGACAATTCCCCACAGCCCATGGACGTGGCTACCTGTTTAATGACTCAGAAATAATCTCGACTGACAGTTCCACACACATCCCCCCCTAAGGCTATAGGCTTCACGATCATCGTTACAGCCACACCAGTGACAATGCAACCTAACCAAATACTCCTTTGGAGTGAAGAAGAGCGTTCGGTCTATGTACTTCATTACTAACACGGTCACGAAAATGCCATTGTGATGTAGTGTAATTTCCATCAAAATAAAATGAATGCAGAGTCTGATTTCCATCACACTTTATCCAGGCTGTGGACTGGCAACATAATAACAAAACCGCTGGCATCGGGAGAGCGTGGGTTCGAATCCCACCTTGGCCGTCCTGAAAATGGTTTTCGTGGTTTCCCATTTTCACCACCAGGCAAATGCCGGGACGGTTCCTTTCAATAGGTCCACGGCCGATTTCCTTCCAATATCCCTTCCCTGACCCGTCCTGAAAAGAAAAGTATATGGCCATTGGCTGCATTAAGAAAATTATCATTTTGGCGTGTTTAAAATCAGCTTTCTAGGATTCGTCAGTTGTTTTGTATTTTTTTTGTTCAACAATAATATTAACCTACTCCATTTTCTGTGAATTGGCAACTGCCTTCAGAAAACTTTTTTTTTGTTGTCATTTTCGAACTCTTTCTGAATGTTCTCAATCCGTCCGTCCAGTTTGACATATTTTCGTCTTCTCTTTTTCCCTTCCATGTTGAGCTCAGCCTTTACAAATGCGCAGTTTGTCTTCTCAGCTTCCGCCTTCAACACTTTTAATTTGGGTTGAGGTCTCCCGACAAGATTGTTGAGTCGGTTGTTCCAGCCCTCAACAGCATTCGTTGTCCTGTGTCGTGCTTGGTGGCAGTTCCACATGTCGATTGGAATGTCTTGGTTATCTAGCCAGTTGTCAACGAAGTAGTCAAAAACTGGCTAAATGAGGGACTTTCTGGAGCTTGAGAGTGTATTTCCACCCATCCATCGAGCACATCTTCAGGCTTTAAAAACGCAAGTGCTGCGCACATACGGACATGAAGGCTGATTTCGTTATTATCTCGGTACTCTACCGACAATCCGAGATCCTGTACTTTTCTCCATAAGCATTTTGTCATGTGAAAATGACAGCCATGTATTTTTGTTGTAGGAAATACGTCTTTCAGAGAATAAATTACACCTTCAAAATCCACATCTATGTCCTCAACTTGATCGTTTCATAGTAGCCTTGGTGGTGGGGGGATGATGTGTGTGGAAATGTCAGTCGATATTATTTCTGAGTCATTAAACAGGTAGCCACGTCCAAAGGCTGTGGGGAAGTGTCAGTATTTTTTGCAGTGTGGAAGTGTCAGTGTGGGGAACTGTCCGGACACTATAAGTATAGAGACATTTAATGATGTTCAATTGTTTTCAAAAATTCAAAATGCTCAGTTCGAAATTTCAAAACCTTGTATTTTTTTATTTCTCGTATCTTATTCAGGTGTTTGAAAAGATGATTCGTATTCTGGTCTGTGATAACAATCATTATCTAATGGCACTAAATTCTGTAGCGTACTTTTCGTAAAATCATAGAAGCCGTGCATTTGACTTTTGTGAAATTAATTCCCGGTTACAGAAAGATGCCATCACAGATATTGAAAGCTATACATTCTAGCACGTAACTTCTCATTGTAATGATGTTGGTGAAGACATAGGTCGTGAACCAAAAGCTATTTAGTATATCATATGGAAAATCTTTTAATAGGCAGGAGAGTTTTAATCGAAAAGACCAGTGGGATATATGAAAATGGGCTATTTAGTTCTTCACGGAGCTTCCTGTTAAAAATAATTTCATTAGAGGAAATCTCTGCGAATTGTGAGGTTGGAAATGCTGCAGATATAGAACTGGGGCGTGGTGGCGCAGCGGTCAAGCTGTTGGCCTCTCACCAAGGTGAACCGGGTTCGATTCCCGGTCAATGCATGTGAGATTTTCGAAGTGAAATGCCATGTCCTGTGATTCGGATTCCACGTAAAAAGAAGGTCCCGTGGCTCATGATCGCATGATTAACGGTCACGTAAAACTAAAAGCTTCATTCCTTCCTTCCTTGATATAGAACTCTAGTGGGACGGCATGATACTGAAAGTACTGTACACGTAGCCTATGTTACTCAACCCCCGAGACGGAAGAATGCAGTTTTATTACGTATTACTATGACTTCACGATACATAATATGAAATTGTACATAATATTCTATTCGACTTGAACTAAGTTACACACCACGTCCGGAACGAGTAGCTGGAGTAAGGAGATACGAGGTTCGAATTTCAGCGTAGACAGAAGGTGGCTATTTCTCAGTGTTGTCACACTCATTCCTGGCAAATGCAGGGTGGCAACTGATTTCAAGTCCCGGGCATCACACCATTGTAGTTACACACTTTGGCACTGCAAACACTGTAACGCAGGCTATTAGACTAAATTCCACAAACACCAAGTACACGTGTCCTAAGCCTTGAATTAAATAACAACCTGTTTAATTTGTCTATCAACCAGATTATATCTTAATGTAACTCCTTATGTCAACAATATTCAGTCATGAAGGACGACGCGACAGTCATACCCACTGAATACGCCATCGTATTCTTGGTGTTCAATGAATGTACCGTAGTCATTGATATAAAGTGTAATTCTGAATTGAAGCTACACCAGTTCTCAGGAAATCTTGCAATTTGTAAATTTCCTCTAGGGGCAGATACCATCTACGTTCTTCCCCTTATCACAAAAATTAGCGATGCCATATTCTCTCCATTTCTCTTTACTGGAAACGAGGTAATATGGGATGCATATTTTGAAAGGAATTTCTCTTTAGTTTGGTGTCTCCTCTCTCCCAGTGAGGTGGGTCCCCATGCCTCCTGATTTCCCTAAGGTCCTCATTCCATTCCTGGCTGTCCCAAAAAAATTAATTCTCATCTGAAGGGCTGTAGCTTGGAAAACTAAGCCCCGTGAGGCAAACCTGAGGTAGATTACATTCCCACCTCAGCAGTCCTAGAAGTGGTTTTCCGTGGTTTCCACTTCTAACACAGGCAAATGCCGGGATGGTTCATAACATTAGGCAACGGCCGCCTCCTTTTCAAACCTAATCACTCATATAGACACCAAAATAACACAGGTTATCAGACAAATCCTCTGTGTGTGTGTGTGTGTGTGTGTGTGTGTGTGAACTGGGTTGAAATGACCACGATGTCCAAAACCCTAAAACTAAACAATAGTCTTACAATTTCTTTCCTTCAAGGTGGACCGGGTTCGATTCCAGGTCAATGCATGTGAGATTTTCGAAGTGAAATGCCATGTCCTTTGGTTCGGATTCCACGTAAAAAGGAGGACCCGTGGCTCATGATCGCATGATTAACGGTCCCGTAAAACTAAAAGCTTCCTTTTTCTTTCCTTCAAGACTGGCTGCGTGGCGCAGCGGTAACGTTCTCACCTGCTGTTCCCAAGGTTGCAGGATCGAATCCTTGCGAAGTCAATTGACTTTTGAGGATGCGCAAATGTGAGGGAGCCGTGTCAGTAGATTTACTGGTACGTTAAAAATCCCCTTCGGGAGCAAATTTCCGGCCCCCTGCGTCTCCAAAAGCCCCAGTAATTAAAAGGGACGTAAAACCCAATAACATTATTAAGTTATTATTCTTTCCTTGAAGCATCGTTTGTATCACAAGACATGGTGACTAATACAGCACAGGTACTCCTCACTACGCCATAGCACGAGCAAAAGTGTTCATTATTTCCCCTTTAAAACAGGCAGTCTAGAAAAATAAGTCGAATCACGTATTGGTTTATTTTCAATTTACTTTCACTTCAAGGCAATAAAGATACCCACCGATAAACTGGGGACAATACTTTTAGGAGCTTGGTTTAGAGCCTATAGACAACTATCCCTTTATTCTTTGCCGTGCTTTATTTTTGGGAGTCATTTCAAAGAGAAACATCGACTTGGTGGCACCTCCATGTTACCTTCAAACAGAGACAAGTGTCACTGTCGGAGTATCCAGTCCAACTTTGCTTCACAAAACACATCTATAGACAAGGAAGAAAGATTCTCTGAAGCCAATCAACTACAAAAGTTCGATTGAGTATTGCGCTCCGAAATAGGGATAACCTGAACCAGAGTGAATCCTATTTCGTCGGTGAACTTTCAATAGCGCGTATCTGACAATGCTATTATATTCCAACAATTCCCTTACGATTGGTCAAGCCTCGCAGCCGTATCTGGATGTGACGTCCAACAGAACAACTCAAGCTGGGTTCATTTTCCTTTGTATGACCTACATGGAAATATACTTTTCTACAGCACAGGGAATTTAAAGCTCATTTTTCTTTATAGTGCTCCACAGGAAAATGAACCTAACGTGAATTGTTCTGTTGGACGGCACCCCACACTACTCATGCCTGGGAGGCGTGACCAATTATAAGGAAAATATTGGAAGAGAACAGCATTGTCAGATACGAGGTATTGCAAGTTCAGCGACGATTTATAGTTTTATACTACAGTAAGCCACCGAGTGCAAGGGGTATAGACTCCAGTGTGATATCACGCTCTATCTCTGTCTAGGGCTGATAGAATGATAACCTTAATAGACTAATATACTTTCCCACAGGAGCCAGCTGACGAGGTGTTTGACATGGTGGATCGTAAGAAGAAGGAGACGCTGGCTTATAAGCGATCTTTCTTTGTGCGAATGGTGAGTGATCCTAAGATCTACAACCCCAAGATCGCCAAGAGTCTGCCCAGCACTCGAACCCGTCCAGCGAGTGAACGAGCCTCATCCAGCGTCGATAATGGCGTAACCATCAACACAATCCCGTGAGTAGCACAAGTTTATATCCTAACCAGAGTTATTATTATAATTATTATTATTATTATTATTATTATTATGATTATTAATATTATTATTATTAAGATGACGTTCGAACACGACCGTAATATTAATACTTGTCACGTGATCACAAATAAACTAAGAGACTAATTCTTTCGGTTTACATCAAACATGTACAACAAAAATTACAAATAGCCTACCATTAATACATTAATACAGATAAATCAGCTGGAGCAGATAATATTTGCATAAATTGTATCAAAAGATTTAAAGAGCACAATACCATGTATGATCGTGTGGCCTCCAGAGAGGCCGAGTGCAGGTCTTTCTAGTTGACGCCCGTGGGCGACCTGCGCGTCGTAATGAGGATGAAGTGATGATGAAGACGGCACAAACACCCAGACCCCGAGTCACGGGAATTAGCCCCAGAAGATTAAAATCCCTGATGGCTCGGCCGGGAATCGAGCCTGGGGAACTTTGGGCCAGAGCCTAGTGCGCTAACCATTCAGTCACGGAGCCGGACACAATACCATTATAACACACTATATAAATAAAACCTTGGAGCAAGGAATAATTTCTCTCTCCTGAAAACATTCAATCATCAAATCAAAATATGCGCAATGGTAGTCATCAAGACGTTGACAACTCAGACCTGAATTTACTGTACCCGTTCGTGACCTCGAGACTCATACACCAGCCTTCCATCGTTCCATCCAAAGTCCCCGAATAACACATGGAAGTATGTATCCTGAGAAACAATTCCCAAGCAAAATACTCAAACAATGTCTCGGAGTAGATGAAAATGGGGTTCTAGAAATTGGTTTCAGAACCCATCGGAATAACAAATTCCAAACTACATTTAATATTTTTCTACATTTATTTTGATAACGAACTCAAATAAGTCATATTCCGTGGAATATCTATAATAACTGTGATTCACTTCTGACAGTAATAAAATATCTTAGCATAAACCCCTAGGATGTCCTATATAGAAATTGGTTAATCTTGGAAATACTACAAATAATAGTTGTGAAACACTGGACAATTAATAGTTCATAACGCCACGACTAAGTAGATCGTTATCATTCAAAGTTACACTGTATTTCATTAATTCAGTCCATGAATAAATCATTCGACTCCATTATCCAAATTTATCAGTATTAAACTCAATTAATAATCTCTATGAAAACTTCTAACACTCCTCTAATTAAAACAATGTCTCAAATCGATCGTTACTAATGACTCACAAATTCTATAGGTTATAATAATTATTATGCGATTGAGTTTTATTTTATGTACAACACCTCTTTAAAGTTAGTCTTTCATATCACAACAGAATTTGAATTACATATTATACTTCCATATTACATTTGCCATTTCATCATATGCCATAAATTAAACAAAGGTTTGGTGCTTTTCAAACCTCACAATGCCATAAATTCCAAAATTGCCATATACTTCCTGAAGAGCTAATCATTAAATATTAATCATTCTTAAGCATCACATCACACTAATATTTAAGCTAATAAAAATCCCCAAACACTTTAATTCTGAAGAATGATTCATTCAAACGACCAGACAAATTTTTGTCAATGTTTAGATCAATAAACACAAATAGACACAAATATTATTATCATTATTACTGGCATCATCGTTGTAATTGAAATTGCGTCACAACGTAGACAAACTTGGGTTCGAACCAATATAAAATCAGCTTTATTGCCAGTTCAAATAAATAAAATGAGGAAACGAGGGTTTTGAGACACAAATAAAAAATATACAGCTGGCTACAAAGGTGCGCTATTGTGACTAATCTTCAAATATCAAAGAACAAATTTCGTCCGAAAATTGAAGATGAGTTAAGTTCCGGACACGACAGTACTGACAGTACATGTATAACGAACTTGTTCTCTTATTTTAAAATATTTTATGGATTTTGGTCATTTGAACCACTTGGCCAGCACCGATTTATTTTCACACTGATGATTCGCCTTTATTAATATTACCAACTTTTTGACCACAGGTTTACATAAAGTTTGATTATGTCCATGATGTCTTGATGACGATATATACAAATTAAGAGAACTCAAACATCTATGCCTTAGACCGCCACGAACCGGCAGCAGGCACAATGCACAGTCTCAGAGCCTAGCATTCGGCCCTAAGCTACACCTGCCGGAAAATAGTAAATCTGGTATAACGGGGGTTGGAAACACCAGGATAAATTTCATATTTGTAAAATGTTGTTCAAAAGGCCAATAACCATGCAGTTACCCCCATTGAAACAAACTAGCAAACTGTTTGATCAAAAAGCTGAAGCAAAGATGAAGCAAAGATGATAAGATGCATTCTGTTAAGAATGTCAAGGATTCAACACTTCATATGCTTATATTTATACGATGTGATAAATTGTGTACATCTCTAGAGTAGTAAATTAAATCTAGCAAGTTCTAAGTGTCTTTGAAGACGTAGCCTAATCAATGAATGGTGTAACATTCGCCATAAAATCGTTGATGTACATAGAGTAGGTGAGTGCTACTTCCGGACATATTAGTAGTAGAGACATGGTGGTGGTGGTGGTGGTGGTAGTTGAGACGTTCTTTTACTTTCCAATGTATTAAATATTCTTGTTTCAGTGCGTCCTGGATAAGCTGGCCATTGGCTTTCCTGTTCCAAGGTGTATTCGATGATGTTGCTTCTAATGAAGTACCCATAAGGTAAGAAAGAGTGAGACTAAATACAGTATATTGGATTATTTTGTTCGACAAATGCAGAGCCAGTGGGCTATGTAATGCACTGTAAGTATATACGCCTACGTTTTGTTAAAGCTATGAACAAGATCGTCTGACGCATTCGTTCATTGACGATGTGTGAAATGTGACTGAACATACTAAGGAACCAATCACCTCTACGATTATTCCCACTGATTCCTCATAACTTGCTGCATTTTTTGATTTTAGGCATATTCTTAATGCTCTTATAAAAATTGACAACCTTTAACTGGATGAAGCAGGAGAAAATTCGGGCATCCCGGCGTCACTAAACCCACAACAATAACAAGAGTTAAAACATTATTATTATTATTATTATTATCATCATTATTATTGATTCGAGCTGAGTTCCTATAGTAAATATAAAAACAACCATCCGAGTCTCAAAGGTGCTGTAGGGTGAGCTCAGATTCTGTAGAGGAACAACTTAAGTCATTGAGTCCGTCTACCATGGACAACGTGAAGCGCAGCTAGTTTTATCTCGTCTGTAATTGTCCCACATCAATGTCCGTAGATTATTTTGGAGTGAGATATAAACTAATCAGAAAATGATTGAGTACAACAAAAACTATTAAACATACATTACATACAATCTGACGTATTGATTAGAAAGTTGGTGGAGACTTCAGTTATATTATATTATCAACTGTTTCACAGCTTAACCACTGTACTATCTCTTATACACTGTTTTTATATTATTGTTTTAAAGTACTGTGAGATAGAATTTGTCAGGTTTGAGTATTGCTAATTATGCAACTTGAATTTCTTTTAATGACGAGTTCTTGTATATTTTCTATTATTTAGGTGGGAGGCTCGAGACTTCTGAATCTACATGTAGCCACTTAAATAAATATTCCTCAAACGATAAAGGGAATGAGCGACGTTTGGACTGAACGTACGATTTTACGTAAATTTCAGTAAATAATGTTTTAATTACACTAATTCACAGGAAATGTATATAACGGTGAATTGTTTTTGGCATATACTAACTAACAAACTAAAATCAGTGCGATGCTGGTTTTTACGCTGTGGGGTAGCTTTAATAAGGAACCCTTAGCCTTTAACTTCTCTGTTAGGCGGGTAGTATCCTCTGCATATAGGTAAGCTTCGCCCTTGTCTTGAGGTAGCTAGGCAGCCCTAACAACTTATCTGTTGGGTGTGTAGTAAAACCCTCACAAGGACGAGCTTTACGCCGTGAGGTCTCTGCAACAGGTGACAGTTATAACTTCTCTGTTGAGTCGGTAGTAACCCTCGACACAAGGGTGAGTTTTAACAGCTGTTAATCGTTTCAATTTCTCTGTACCACACTATACAGTGTATCTTTTGCCTGAAGATCTCAGGAGGTACGGGCACAGGCGCATCATATTCCCACTACAATTCTACTTGTAGACACGCAAATAAACTTTCCTCAATTGATTTAAAAAAATGCAGCAACCATTTGACTCAATGTAACGATTGAACTCAGATTTGAGTAAATAATAGACTAGACTATGTAGTTAATTGGTGGCTAAATGTATAAATTCCACCATTGTAAACTCCCGCTATATTAACCTTGCGTTAGTTGCGCCTTTTCTGACACCGATGGTCGCGTGGTGTCAATATCCACACCAAAATATTTTCCTTATAAAAATGACTAAATTCAGTCATTTCTTAAATATTGTTTATTTCAGACATGGTACGAACGACGTAGATCAAATGCCAGCTGAAACAAAAACATAATATTATTAATTATTAAAATCATAGAACACATAGACTGTAGACTGTTTATTTTTATGATAACGTTATCATTGAAGATAAATCAGTAAGAATTTGAAACATATGTTTATATCCCAGAAATCGTCAGAAAATTATTGGAAAAAAAAAGGAAACCTTTTTAAAGATTTTCACCAATCTGTTTTCACGTTTAGACGCACAGGGTTTATAATTATACCAGTCACTTATAATGCAACCAGGGTGACAAACCGCTCCGTCACAACTGGTTCTGTTTGAATCTTGTGATGCATTGCAATGTCGGTGGAAGATATATGGAGCGTGAAACCAGTTGTACCAATCTCTATTTTTCTTTTTCGCATTTGGGCACTCTCAAATGCCAATTGATTGCGCCAGGCTTCGATTCTGCATCCTTGGGCGCTCTTTTTTTTTTACTTGTTTGTGTTTATTTGTTTCCAGTGTTTGGTTTCTTTGTTCATGAAGACGTCTCAAACACCCAGTCCCCGAGCGAGAGGAATTAACCACCGGAGATTAAATTTCCCATGGCCCGGCCGGGAATCGAACCCGGGACCTTTCGGGCCAAAGTCTAGCACACTAACCTATTAGCCACGTAGCCGGACTGTCTCTTCGGAATGCCACATTGAAATATACGATTGGGGTAGAAGTCTATCCCCCCGCGTTACTAACACCGGGTTAAACATTGAGTATCTCCCCACTCGACGTTTCCCTGGATAACATATTCTATCAACGCCACTGCTTGGTCATACAAGCTTCCGTAGCATATAAAAATAAAATATAATATATGACAAAATTTAAACCTCGTGCAAATTCTTACCGGCTTTAGAACACAGAATCAAAGCCATTAAGTCCCACGATATGGACTCAAACAAGACATACCACGATAACACTGCGTGCTTTGTATTGCAAGTTGCGCGCCTCTAAACATGCTGTCTGATGTGTTTGACAAGAGTATAAGAAAAGCAAGCAGTAGACAATGCGGCTGCTGGAGTACTCTGACGTCATATCCGGGATCTCTCGCTTCAACTCGATATGCCAGTGCGGGAATTCCCTCTCTGAACTATTATATATTATCCTAAAGAGATCAGACGGAACTTGCTCCACGGCTCGAGCTAGCGCCCTGTGCAGTCATCCAGCACCACGAATCCTCGACAAAACAATTGGAGCGTAAACACCTCGCTGGAATTCCCCGCTCCACGTGGTCATGAGATGCAACATTTATCAAAAGCATATCTACCTATATAACAAGATGTTCATAAAGAACACATAGTCTACTTTCTTTGTTCTCGATAAGAAGCAAAATTCAGCACAATTAGAGTGACCAAATTTCTGCGTCATATACCAATGTCACGCTGCAGGAAGTAATGTGCACTTACATTTCATATTGGTACATGTGACCTTTAAGTCTCTTATACGAATGTACTACCTTGCCAATTTTCGTACTTGTAGCTTTATTAGATGCTGACAACACAATTTTAATATTTTATACTCGCATATTCGAGATGGCCACTATGCGTAATGTTCAATAGGCTATAACAGTCATGTGCCTCAGGCAAGTTTGTAACTCCTGACTTAGCAATTTTAAGGAAAATTCTCACTTACACTTATAAAAGTTTAACCAACTGGGACTGCGGCTGGGAGCCAGGTTCAAGGTCCACTCACACAAAAGCAGGGGATTAGGATTGGCCATACTTCCACCGCATGAGCCACATATTGGACTTGGCCATTCAAACCCTAATGTTTTTAAATGTGTTAACTTACCGAAACTATGGGCGACAGCGTAACAACTGTACGAACAACGGCTCCGCTGAGATAAGTAACCATATACATAATAGAATTCAAGTACATGCTCTAATTTTATTTTATTTTCTATATTATGTTGTTCTCATTTGTATACACGTGCATAATACCCACACGCAAATCACAAACCCTTGTAAAACATACTAACCTAATATAACGAGATTCAAACTGCGAATCGTAATATAAACACCAACTAAACGCACTACATTTTTTGTACTTGGATAATATTTGTATGTACATTTAAACCTCAACACAGTGATCATGTCTGATGTTGACCGCTTGATGGTGGAAACGCGTAATCCTAAAATGGACCATTATAATAGTGATCATAATTAATACATGTATTTTTCCATGAGTGTTATTTACATATTACACTGGCGGAGAGAATATCCCAACACCATGAAATAAGGAATGTAGAGTACGGAAATTTCGGTAATATATTTTGCGAGGTACATATTTAATTGATAAAAGGTACAAGTTAACAGGTTAATATCAGCGCGAGAAAAGCCAACGCAAATGTGCCATTCTGGTCCATTCTGGTCCATTAATAACCGGTAAAATCGCCAGACTGTTGAATGCAGGCATGCAAACGTGCATGCATTGTGTCGTACAGGTGCCGGATATCAGCTTATGGGGTGGAGTTCTATGCCTGTTGCAGTTAGTTTTTCAATACAGGGACGGTTAATGCCGGTTGTGGATGACGCTGGAGTTATCGTCCAATGATGTCCCATACGTGCTCGACTGGGGACAGATCGGGGGATCGAGCAGACCAAGGCAGCACGTTGACATTCTGTCGAGCACGTTGGGTTACAACAGCGGCTTGGTGGCGTGCGTTATCCTATTGGAAAACTCTCCCGGGAATGCTGTTCATGAATGGCAGAACATAAGGTCCAATCACCAATTGGACGTACACATCTGCAGTCAGGGTGCGTGGGATAACCACGAGAGTGCTCCTGCTGTCATAGGAAATTGCTCCCCAGACCAGAACGCCCAGCGTAGGTCCAGTGTGTCGACGCTGCAGACAGGTGGATGCAGGTGCTCACCTGGCCTCCTTCCAACCACACACGGCCATCACTGGCACCAAAGCAGAATCGGCTTTCATCGGAAAACACAACGAAGCTCCACTCCATCCTCCAATGAGCTCTCGCTTGACACCACTGAAGTTGCAGACAGCGGTAGTTTGGGGAAGCGGAATGCACGCCGCAGGGCGTCTGGCTCGGAGCTTTCCTTCAATTAGCCGATTTCGAACAGTTCGTTGCGTCACTGTGGTGCCAACTGCCGCTCGAATTACTGCTGCAGTCACCAGCCCAATACGGTGGTCCTCCCTCTCCGTGGTGCCATGGGGTGTCCGGAGCCCGGTCTTCTTGCGACCGTACCTTCTTGTGACCACTGCTGCCAGCACGCATGCACAGTTGAGACATTCCTGCCAAGTCGTTCTGCAATATTGCGGAAGGAAAATCCACCTTCACATAGCCCTATTACACGGCTTCGTTGAAACGCAGTGAGCTGTTGATACTCTGCCGCACAGTACAGCCCATATTTAAAGCAAACCTGCTGTGCAAAGTCATGGGGCCACTACTAGCGCCACGCTGATGCGATTTGCAGGAAATTTGAATCAACGTCATCTTTCAGATGAATTAATACTCCTACCAACGTTCGTTAATCTAGCACAACCCCTTCTTGGTATTGGGATATATTTTGCCGCCAGTGTATACACATTGTACCCCGCCCAGTCATTGGGCAAATTCATGTTGACCGACTGAAGAGTTACAACTGACAGAGTATCCATACATTAGTTATCGGATTGTTATTTGTTGAAGATTAAATGATGACACTTAATGTTATGTCATAATGTGGAAGTATATTTGTATTATAGCCTACTGGCGTAGGATTCCACGGCCGGCTGAGTAATCTTCACAACGGTTTTCCGGGTCATTAGGCCGTGTGAATCATTTCTTGGTATCTAATGTGCCAGCAGCATTTCCAAAGATTTGTTCCCAATAGTTTGAAGAGGCGCTTGTCTTTAGGTTCATATAGTCTATTGGAATGTTCTCTGAAACCATGTAACGTGAGTGATTTCTGATAGTTTTTATTAACCTTGCTAAACACCAGGGATTAAGTCCAGTTGTTATAAAGCCAGGTCTAGGAAATTGTGGAACTGACATTTGTAAATGTGGGAACTCTAGCACAAGGTCACTGACAAATGTGGCATGCTACAACCGAAAAAAAAAAAAAGAATATCATCGTCCTCGCCTGATCTATTGATCTTACTACAAATCCTTGGTGAGTTATTCATTTTTATATTCAAATTATAAAAGGTTATTATTTTCCCCCAGCATAGCCGTGCTCGTTATTTCGCGCACCATGGCTTCACGGGGGAGATCGAAGATTCGGGAACAGATGACCTCGATTTTCCGCCCCTCAAAATAACAATGTTCGAATCCCGTCGCTGGCAGTGGCCTTCTTGAGTGTAATAGTTTTCAGTTTTTTGCACACTCACTCCAGGAAAATGACGGGACACGTACCCGATCCTAAACTCTAAAGATTACAGGCACACACACTACTACAGTCACCTCGGAAACATAGGTCATCAGACGCATGCCGAAGTACTATATACTTGGCTGATGATCAAGATTCCCTAAGCACCTCAAATTAATTAAAGATAACAAAATAAACTAAGTCAGGCACTGAAAGAGTAGCACTGTGTATTACATTTGAAATACCAAACATTTAGCATGTTCGTGGTGCCATCAAGCACGTGCAGTGTACAAGGCTACAGGAGTCACGACCCAGAGTGTGTACACCACGCACATTTGCACATCATGCACTGTGCTTATTGGAGCGTGACACACAACCACTAGTCACATTGCTCTGTTTATTTTCGTTGTATGTCATAGTGCGAAAGTACATTTCCATTCAATTGGAAATTGGAATTTCATGGATATCAGTCTAATGAATCCCGGGTTGAAATGAAGAATACAACAGTGTCCTAGAAACTTCTGCATTGTAACGTATGTCTTGGAGCCCACGATCAGCTTTATTTAATACGTTTATTTCCGACATGCATCACCATCCTCCTCCTCAAAGAACAAGGAAGTATCGCGTTATGTTGAACAAGAAGGAAATTGGAAGAAGAGGTTTTTCCAGTCATTATAAAAGGAAACAAGGAATAGTTGTTGTTGTTGATGTTGTCTCATTTGAGGGCCTTGGACATCGTGCTCATTAACCCCGTTTAGTTGAGTGAATTAATTGTCTGATAGTATGTGTTATTGTGGTGTATATAGTAGTTTATATTTATAATCAGGCGATGATTGGGAAGGAGGTCGCCGTGGCCTTCAGTTAGGAACCATCCCGACATTTGCCTGGAGTAGAAGTGGAAAACATGGAAAACCACTTCCAATATAGATGAGGTGGGAATCGAACCACTTCTTCTCAGTTTTGTCTCACGAGGCTGAGTGTATCCCGTTGCAGCCCTCAGACCAGAATTAAATTTCTTAGCAGAGGCAAGAATCGAACTGAGACCTCCGGCGCGACAGCCAACAATGCTGACCGCTACACCACGGGGTGATGGAAACAAGGAATAACTCGCAATACATTGTATTGAAATTATTTGATTGCTTCATAATGAGAATTGGTCCCTTGCAATAAAATACAGTATCATGGGAGTCAAGGTCTTCTCTCTGCCGCACGGCGTAGTAATTCACGCACGATTGCAGCTGCAGCAAGTCCGAAGATCGGAAGTTCCAATTCCAGCGCTGATACCGGCTATCCTGCGTTAGGTGTTTCCCCTGGTTTTACCACACTTCCTCCAGGAAATTGTCGTAATAGTACCTTATTTCAAGTCCCGGGTCACTTACCGCATCTTCCGACTCTAAAATTAGACTATAGTTACGCACACTACTGCAGTCACCACATAAACACAGGTTATCAAACCACACACCCAAATACACGGGACTGATGACCAAGACGCCCCAAGCCCCTAAAACAACAATTGACGTGCAGTCTGTGCAATGAACTGTTCCCCGTCAAACATCCTTCGACGACCGAGAGAGGAGATAAACGCGATAGAAGTACCACTATTAATTAAATTAATAAGAATTGTTTTTGTCATCCTGGTTTTGCGAAGAAGGATTGGTAGATTACGTTTTTGGTGGTGAAAGGGAAAACATTGCCGAAAAAGTAGGCATATCCACTGGCCCAAATTAAATATTGCTCCCATTTTAGCTTCCGAAATGATATTAATATAGCCTACAACAGTCAAAATCTAACAATTTTAAGTTGATGAACTGCAAATCTAGACCTATATAAGAGAGCAGACGGTATCCTTATGAACCACTTCGTGGTGTAGCGGCTAGCATTCTTGGCTGTCCCCCCAGATATCTGGCTCTGTCAAGAAATTCAATTCTGGTCTGAGGGCT
This sequence comes from Meconema thalassinum, assembly GCA_946902985.2. Lineage (NCBI taxonomy): Eukaryota > Metazoa > Arthropoda > Insecta > Orthoptera > Tettigoniidae > Meconema > Meconema thalassinum. The sequence continues at coordinate 554,029,641 of OX336389.2, read as the reverse complement.
CGTGAGACAATCCTGAGAACAAGTGGGTTCGATTCCCACCTCATTCATCCTGGAAGTGGTTTTCCGTGGTTTCACACTTCTACTCCAGGAAAACACCGCGATGGTTCCTAACACAAGCCCACGGCCGCCTCCATTTCTCATCTGAATTACATATTAATAATGATGATGATGATCGTGTGGCCCCCGGAGAGGCCGAGTGCAGGTCTTTCTAGTTGACGCCCGTGGGCGACCTGCGCGTCGCAATGAGGATGAAGTGAGGATGAAGACGTCACATACACCCAGTCCCCGAGCCACGGGAATTAACCCCAGGTAATTAAAATCCCTGATGGCTCGGCCGGGAATCGAACCCAGGGCACTTCGGGCCAAAGCCTAGCGCGCTAACCATTTAGCCACGGAGTCGGACATAATAATAATAATAATGTTTTTGGTTGTACGTCCCTTTTAACAACTGCGGCTTGTAGAGTCACCAGGGAGCCGGAATTTTGACCCTAAGGGGATCTTGAACTTTTCAGTAAATCTACTATACGGCTCCGATGCATTTGCGCCAGGATTAGATCCTGCCTCGCAGTCGGAGGCCCCGGGTTCGATTCTCGGCTCCGTCAGGGATTTTAGAAACTGTCGTGAGAGATGGAGCGGGGTGCACTGTGCCTTGTGAGGACAACAGAGTAGCTGTCTGACAGTGAGGCAGCGCCCCGTCACGGTGACCAAGATTAACGGCCGAGGGGACCCGACGAGTTGACCACGCGTCACCCCATAATCTGAAGCCAATTGGCTGGGCAGCGGTCGCTTGGTAGAACTAGGCCCTTTATGGGCTATAGTGCCACGGGGTTTTTGGGTATGGGAGTCTCTAGGTGGCCAGTTGCACTTCCTGGAAGCGTTCACACAAGAGGGAAATAGCTCAAAGAATTGGAAGGGTGTTAAGAATTAGTCTGATAGCCTGTGTTATTGTGGTGTCTATAGTAGTGTATATTTTTAATCAGGCGATGAGTGGGAAGGAGGCGGCCGTGGCCTTCAGTTAGGAACCATCCCGACATTTGCCTGGAGTAGATGTGGATAACCACGGAAAACCACTTCCAATATGGGTGAGGTGTGAATCGAACCAGAGGTTCTTAATACAATCTACACAATAACACAGGATATCAGTCAAACATTCCATACACATACCCTAGTACACGGGGCTTATTGGCCACGATGTCCAAAGCCCCTCAAATGAAAACAACAACACCAACATCGGGCTCCTTAATCCAGCAATCTCCGGAGTCAGCAATCAATATCAATAAATTGCGATTAAATACCTTTTCAGTTCATATTAAGCATAAATTGCTTGTTAAATTTATTAATATCGCTTTCAGTGTATTAAATTCAAATTGAAAGATCAATAAATACAAATATGTTTTACAGCCGTTTTAGAATTAACAAAATGGGTAAATTAGCAAAGATTGTTCCATTGAAACTAAGTCTCTTTGGGGGTTCAAACCACGAGTAATAATTCGCAAGCAGTGGGCTGATATTTTAGGTTGAAGTACACATTCTTCTCACGTTGTGGAATACCATGCTGCGTTTCAAGCGGACGGACCCAGATACTGTAATTTTGGATTTTGGGCGGGTCCCATTCGCGACCATTTCAAATGAACAGGCCTGCGAGCCCAGTTGGAGAATGGGCTGACCTAACAAGCCGAATGGTAACTCCCCTAGTGGCATTGACCGTACATGCAACCTCTAGCAAATAGCTACAACGCAACGTAGTCTTATGTGAATCATGTGGGGGTGACTTTTTCGGTCCTGTACGATAGTTGCAGCCACAATATCACTTCCTGCGCCGATGAACCTGCTATTATATGAAAAGGGACATCAAGAAATTGAAGCAATGTGGCGCAATTGACTGAGACACTCGCTTCCAGTGCCCAAAGATGGGAGTATTGAGTAATGACGGTTAGCTGGCATTTTAAGATGCTTGAATTTGGAGACTCGTTTGATTAGAAGCATTGGCACGTTAAATAACCCTTCCAGAGCGAAATTGCGGCACCCCAACGTCTATAACACAGCGTTAAACACATATTATTATTAATATTTTTATTATTACTATTATTATTTTTTATTATTAGTAGCAGAAGAGGCCGCTGTGCTAACGGCTAATAGGGCATCATGGAGGTGACTTGTTCGCAAACAGAGGCTTGCAGACTAGACTGAACGCTGAAAGGCAAATCAATCTCAAATGTAAATTTACTGTATGTACTGTATGCTATTATTGGAGTTGGAAGAGTTCAAATCCATCTCAATTAGGGTATTGATAATAGAAACAAAAGAGTCACGAACAGCTGAAGAATTACGAACGCCATAGCTCTCTTAAGACTTACCCCGTTGTGGTGGAATAAAATAAAATGTAACCAAGGAAGATTGGAGAGGAGCAATAAATGTTAATAATGTTATTGATTTTACGTCCCTTTCAACTACTGCGGCTTTTAGAGACGCCTGGGTGCCAGAATTTTCCCCCAAAGGGGATCTTTAACGTGCCAGTAAATCTACTGACATGGCTCCCTCACATTTACGCACTGCCCCAGGATTCGATCCTGTAACCTTGGGAACAGCAGGCGAGAACGTTAACGCTGAGCCACGCAGCCAGTCGAAAGATAAATGGGGAGCGTGGTAGAAGAAAGTAGGATTACCTCATGATGTAGCGGCTAGCGTTCTTGGTTGTCACCCCGGAGGTCCGGGTTCGATTCCGGTCTGCCAAGAAATGTTAATTGTGGTGTGAGGTCTGGAACGGGTACACTCAGCCTTGTGAGGCAAAACTGAGAAGAGGCAGGATAGATTTTCGCTTCAGACATCCCGAAGTGATATCCATGGTTTCCTATTTAAATGGTGGTTCCTAACTAGAGGCCATGGCCACCCCCTTCCCAATTCTATCTCCAATTTACAAATACACACACTAGTACAGCCATCGCAATATCACAGATTATCACACACCCAAATACACGGGGATCTATGCCCACGATGTCGCAGCTCCTAAAATAAACAAGAAGCACAAGAAATCAAATCTGATGGCACAACTGTCTCGTCACTGCGCCCACGCAGAAGGGAACATCATCGAGCGAAGCAACAGGTTGACCCAAGGTTCCACAACTTCACACACCTGCTAGCCTGAAGACGTGTGCCCTTGAGATTCATTACATAAACACTGCAGTACATCGTGGCTTGCTGCCAGCACACTCTTTGCGTCATGCGTACACCTCGGAAGTTCAGAACATGGCTTAAATGTGCACTAAAACAACAAATATATGCTAGATATAAATTATTAAGAAATCGTTATCTCTCAAGAGCCTCAATTATGTGTACAAATGTGTTGCACGATGGGGATCTGCAGCAAGTCCAGAGAAGGTTCGAATACCGGCGCAGACAGTGGCTATACTGAGTGTGGTTTCCCCCCCGTTTTGTATACTCCCTCCAGACACTACACTGAGAAAATAGAACAACAATTGAGCTTTCTTGCTGGACTGATCATTTAGCATTCATGGATTCCGATCCCTTGTCGAAAGCAGGGAACTATGATGTAGCTTGGAGAGAATTGTCGACTTGATGTGGTATAGCCTATACAATTTGGCCTACGTGAAACTTGTTTATGTTGGGCAAAACCAGAAATTTTCACTGATACAAGATGCAATTGCTAATTTCTACGTTTTGGGTGTAAGGTTAGATATTTTAGAAAATCGCAAGATGGCATGTAAATATGCATCTGAACCTGCAGAATTCATACGTGTATTATCGACCAAACTCGTCAAAACACGCTAAATAAGCTGCACATTTTCCATTGTACAGAGCACGGTATATTCAAGGACGTATATCACTTTCTTAATTAACATATCACAGCTTTCTCTTGTTTTAGCTGTATGCAACTGTTCCCTGCTGGTGCATGCCAACACGATTCGTTACCGGTATTAATGGGCATCAGATTAGGCGGGTTGCTTAGTGACAATATGGTATTCGCAAATCGCAGCAGCCATTCAGGTTAATTCACCTTCGTGGTCTAGGCACGGTTCTCCAGCTCAACTGCCCACTGGCCGGCTCGGGGCTGTAAGTTGTCTTGTTCATGAACTTATGTACACAAATGTATCCTGGAAAGATTGATAAGATTTACAATATAAAGTTTCCTACTTGAACTACCCTAAGCGAAAGAACACCAACAAGTCTCTCCGATTAAATTTGAACTGATCCTTACCTGTCAAAATATTAGATCTCTCGTTGGAGGATTTAGCATATAATACTCCCTGTGCTGATCGTGTGAAGTTTAAAGATTGTTAATGTATTTTAGCTCAATACAGGGAGGTATGGAGGGCTGCATCAAACCAGTCAAAAGACTGAAGACTCAAACAACAATGTAGTTAATGTTGCATCTGCTTCATGAAGATGCAAAAATTCAAAGTAAATACATTCTTAAAAAACAACGCTTTGGAACATAAGCAATTGAAAGAGCACTCAATTTTTGGCTGTTATTTGCGAGAAATGTTTCATCATGATACAAATACTTTCAACAATCTTCGTTTTTTATGAACCGTAAACGTATGTGGGCTTAATGTAAATATTTGTCACGCGCACCCCCCTTAAAGGAACTAGACAGGCATGTAGCTTAAATGGGAAGTGAAATTGTTGTGATTTTACTTTATATAGTAGACAATGGTCAGACGTTAAGGTTTGAATTGAACGTGAGTGACTAACGGTCACGGAAAACTACACTTGAACGTGAGTAACGAGCATTAGAATGCGCATTTTGTTCAGATGCACTGGGATGTTCATTCTAGCGTTTCGAACAAGTTAGGATGAACACATTGAGGGAGTCTCGTTTAGTACTAAAGAAATGGACAAATAAATTTGTGCCCTTGAACATTCTCAGTGGTGGAACTACACAGAGCCGAGCACTGAGGCGTCACTGGGCACGGACTGGAGAGATCCGGTCTCAAAGGATCTGAGTTTAAAGTCGGATCTGAGGGTTGGATATAAGTGCACTTAGCCTTGTGATGACGCATTCACCTATGGCCACGGGCTGGAGAGACCCGGTCCCAAAGGTTCCGAGTTTAAAGTCTGATCTGAGGGTTGGATATAAGTGCACTTAGCCTTGTGATGACGCACTCCTCTATGGGCACGGGCTGGAGAGACCCGGTCTCAAAGGTTCCGAGTTTAAAGTCTGATCTGAGGGTTGGATATAAGTGCACTTAGCCTTGTGATGACGCACTCCCCTATGGGCACGGGTTGGAGACACCCGGTCTCAAAGGTTCCGAGTTTAAAGTCTGTTCTGAGGGTTGGATATAAGTACACTTAGCCTTGTGATGACGCATTCCCCTATGGGCACGGGCTGGAGAGACCCGGTCTCAAAGGTTCCGAGTTTAAAGTCTGATTGGAGGGTTGGATATAAGTGCACTTAGCCTTGTGATGACGCATTTCCCTATGGGCACGGGCTGAAGAGACCCGGTCTCAAAGGTTCCGAGTTTAAAGTCTGTTCTGAGGGTTGAATATAAGTGCACTTAGCCTTGTGATGACGCATTCCCCTATGGGCACGGGCTGGAGAGACCCGGTCTCAAAGGTTCCGAGTTTAAAGTCTGATCTGAGGGTTGGATATAAGTGCACTTAGCCTTGTGATGACGCACTCCCCTATGGGCACGGGTTGGAGAGACCCGGTCTCAAAGGTTCCGAGTTTAAAGTCTGTTCTGAGGGTTGGATATAAGTGCACTTAGCCTTGTGATGACGCACTCCCCTATGGGCACGGGTTGGAGAGACCCGGTCTCAAAGGTTCCGAGTTTAAAGTCTGTTCTGAGGGTTGGATATAAGTGCACTTAGCCTTGTGATGACGCACTCCCCTATGGGCACGGGTTGGAGAGACCCGGTCTCAAAGGTTCTGAATTCAAAGTCTGATCTGAGGGTTGGATATACGTGCACTTAGCCTTGTGATGACGCACTCCCCTATGGGCATGGGTTGGAGAGACCCGGTCTCAAAGGTTCTGAGTTCAAAGTCTGATCTGAGGGTTAAATATAAGTGCACTTAGCTTTGTGAGGGCAGCTGAGAAGATTTGGGTTGGAACTCATTGGCCGTACTAGAAATGGTTTACTGTAGTTCCTATATTCTACTCCAGGCAAATATCAGGACGTTTCTAAACTTTAGACCACGACCTTCTTCTATGGCTCACAAGGGGAGGATACGATGCATGGGTCACCGGTTCGAACCATCTTTAGTAGCCTACACGTGTAGGGCATGACCAGGCGTATACCAGGTGCAAGTAGTAAGGTGCGCTTCTCAGCCGTTTCCTAGAAATTAATTAATTGCAATTACAGTGCGGCGTCTATGTGCGTTGTACGCTAGTGAGAAGCCAATGAGCGCGTGGTGCAGCGGTAGGAGCTGGATCGAATCCCACCGGTGAGCTTTTGCAGTGTGTTGTGTTTTTTGTTGTTGTTTTTGTTGTTGTAAACATTGGCAATTCGTGTCGTGAACAATGTTTATTTTGCAGTCAATTGTAATAACGTGTTATGTGAGCGGGAAAAGGGATTCTGAAATCATCGCATGGGACTGAACGTTTGTGACATACAGTATCGGCATTGCAAATACATTGGTATTATACACAGTCAGGTGTATTCTATTTTATGTACCGTATATTTTTACATTGAAGGCCCTGTCTTTTCCGTTCATGCACGTCTGTGAACCATCAGACCACCCCGATGCCCGCAAGCAGTGACTCATGCTATGCGTATTGGTTGGGAATTGCCAATTGTTACGAGAAAAAACCAGCTCACCGCTGGGATTCGATCAAGCGATCGCACGCTTACGAAGAAAGGCTCTTACCTCTGCACCACGCGCTCAGCTGGTTTCTTGCTAGCGTACAACGCACATACACGCCACACTGCAATTGCGAATAATTAATTTCTCGAAAACGACTGAGAAGAGCACCTTACTACTTGCACCTGGTATACGCCTGGTCATGTCCTAAACGTGTACTAAAGATGGTTCGAATCGGTGACCCAAGCATCGTATCCTCCCCTTGTCAGCGGCAACGTTCTCGTTTGCTGGGCCCAATGTTGCAGGTTCGTATCCTGGCGTAATCAGCTCGCATTTGCGGGTGCGCAAATGCGAGGGAGCCGTGTCAGTAGAATTACTGGCACGGTAATGATCCCCTGCGGGGCAAACTTCCGGCACCCAGGAGTCTATTACAGCCAGAGTTGTTAAAAGGGACGTAAAACTATCAACATTATTATTATTATTATTATTATTATTATTATTATTATTATTATTATTATTATTATTATTATTATTTTAACTCTAGCTCAAATTACAAGTACACCTTAATAACATTCATACCCAAATAAACGGAATGGTATCCCAAGCCCTAGAGAACTCATGCATTTAACAGCTTTATTTCTGTAAATACCAGTAGTTTTGTACCGTTACGGTGTCTGGTTAAAATGCTACGCATGACTGACGTGGATGTTTCTCGCAATCTGGAATCATTTGTGACCAAAGCAAGACTATGTTGACACAACAAATTGAACTGAATTATATTTTCTCTTCTCCACTATTTGATCAAAAAGTGTCAACATGATATATTTACTATTTTGTTGTAAAATCTCACCCATTGTAGCCATTGTATTAACCTGTCATCCTCACGTAGGTTCCGCCACCTGGACACAATGGTGCGCCTGACGACCCAAAAGGGCGCCTCCGGCCGGAATTCCACATCACCGTCTCCAGAGAGGGAGAACAAGTCACCCAAGAGGTCTCCCATCATGCCCCGTCGACAAGTGTCCCCCTCCAAGAACCAGAAGAAGCAGTAACCGCCATGATTTATCTTAGGATATGTGCAAATAATGGGATCATTACTCTACGATTTGCTCAAAATATTGGGGTAGCTCAAAAAAGTCTTAATTGTACCCTTGTTACCCTTAGATTATTGTTGTTACTCTTATCATAAACAAATAATATCAAGTCCATTTATGTCATAATTTCTTGTTATGTAATAGTATAACTGTATCTATGTCATACGTAAAGAATGTATTAATGTATATTTGTCAGCAACTATGAGCTAAACTTTTCCGCAATTGTGTCCCTCCTTGTAAACTTCAGTTTGCTTTGTCTGTGATAATTTGTTGAGGTCCCGTGCGCTTATGTCGCACTCTATTGTACTTGTACTTGAGAAATTAAAGATCGAGTAATCAGTCTATCAACCCTGAGCCCATACAGCACCATCTAGCAAGTAACCTGCTTAATAGGGCTAGGGTTTTGTTGAATAATAAATTAACCAAGAATGATATAACAACAATGCATCTATTTCTTTGAAAGCAAACTCACAATATAAAGTGAGAAGCTCATTACCAAAAGATATCAAATCCAAGAACAAATGAGAGATTGATATTACAGTATGATGAAAAACGTACTGTACATCGGTAGGAAGCTCCTTAGCATGAAACAAAGTCAAATCGTCAAAACGGCCCAACAGGGTGTTGCCAATCGAGCTTGATGTTAATCAGTCTTGTTTTTTTGTTAAATTTATGACCGCCAAATTAAATTAATTCTTGAAATTAATTTATTGCATTTTTTGTATCTATCAATGCTATTTTGTCTTTTATTTTGAATTTTAACTTAGTTTTGAAACATGTGTATATAAATACAATCAGTTTTCTCCAAGATTCCGGTGATTGTAATGAAATTTATGTTTTTTCACAAGGAATTATTTAGAATTTCAGTACCAAAAAATACTAAATCCATCCTATTTTCTTGAATATTTATTATGCTACTAAAGCTCAAATACGTATAATGTGTTTTTTTTCCTATCTGAACAAAGTGGAAGAATTATTAAAATGAATGTTCAATTACAATTTCACACTATGACCGTTTTTCCTCTCTCCTGTAAAATTGTTCTTTTGATAAAGCCCTTCTGGAAATCAGCTTCTCAATTGTCCTAAAATATTTGTTATCCTTATTATCTCCTCGTCACAAACCAGCCAACTCACAAGTAGGGTGGCATTGTTGTTTGGTATTATGAGTAGCTGCGGGGCTCACAATCAGCGGTAACGTTCTCGCCTGCTGTGCCCAAGGTTGCAGTATCGAATCCTGGAATTATTTTGAAAATTTATGTTTGGCTTTCGATTTTAATAATGGGGGCCTCTGCTAATACATTTTTGGAGGGAGGTGAGAGAACAGCTCACGGGGTTTAGTACGGAACCCTCTGCAAATAGGCTCATTGTTCTGCAAGTTCTTCAAGTATTTCAGGGGCTCTTAGGCGTCGTCAAACCTATTGATCTAGCTTGCCCCATAAGCGCTCGATGGGACTGAGGTTGGGACCATTATGAGTCATTACATCGTTTGAATCTGTGCTTCTTCGAGGATGACTGCTGTATGTGCCCTCTCATTATCTTGTTGCAGCACAAACTTGGGACACATAACCGTTGTAATGAGCATTTTACATGATCGAATCAATGTTCTCTATGTGTCTGATGGCCGTGGGTTTGTGTGTGATCACCGTAAGGTCCATTCGGCCTCCCCAAACCATGACAGACCCGGCACCGAACGTGTCCATTTCCTGGGCTGCTGCCTCTGTATAGGCTACCACTCTCCACGGCCACGATACACCTGCGTTAGGCTCATCAGTGATCATCACATTGCGCCAGTATCGGAGCTGTTAGTTCCCATGTGCATAAGAAAATCTCAGACGATCGATCTCTTCTGTGACGAAGGGCTAATACGAACAGTTTGCTCACCAGTTGCTGCCCGCGAATCATTTTGGTGGTCCCGAGCCGTCTAAGTGCACAATTGACCACATACTTGTCCTCTCCGACCGTCGTTTTTCGAGTTCTACCCTGCCTTGGTCTCCTAGAGTTACTATCTTGTTTCTCTGAATGGTTTGCAGCCTCTGTGTAAAACAGATTTAGCCACATGAAGCCTTGCACTACTGCAGGAATACCGGGTGAGTTAGCTGTGGTCGTTACGGCGTGGCTGCAGGCAGTCGCTCACATCCGGGAGGCGAGGAGGTTCGAATCCCCCCCGCCGGCAACCTTGGAGATGGTCTTCTGTGGTTTCCCATCTTCCTTCCAGGTAAATGCCGGGGTTGGTCCCTAACTATAGGCCACAGCCGCTACCTTCCGATTTCTCGTCCTTACAATAACACTTTCCTTCCCAGACAACACTCCACACGCGACGGTTCTTGTAGCTCACCCTATGGGTGTCCGCATAGTAGCAGCTACAAACTCTGGCGAGCCAAACATGTCCTCGGTTACTCCCGGCACTAAAAGTCATACGCTAAAAAAATTGCAGGAATATTCTGCCCTCATTATGTACCTCAATGGACTAAGTGCACATACACACACGAGTTTTTCACCTGGTGGATACGTGCATCGTTGATCATCCATTTTAATTTTCAACATAATACTATACATCTCATTATTGCCAAAGAGAAAAGTCATGACGAATCACTTCAAAGGCAGCTTACGCTTGTAAAACATGTTAGAACAAATTTTATAGCTTACATACTAACTGGTTAAATGCTACAATCCACACATGGTATGTCCCAGTATTTTTGGCAGTGCAGGCTATATCAATAATACAGTAATCGTTTCTTTTCCTCAAATTAGATAATTTTCACACTTTACATATTATATTTTATTTTTGTTGAGTATATAGCTTTAACGTTCGTGGTATCCCATTTTCACCACCAGGCAAATGCCGGGACGGTTCCTTGCAACAGGTCCACGGTCGACTTTCTTCCAAAATCCCTTCCCTGACCCTTCCTTAATTAGACACAAGTTAGCTGTCGCCTGGGCGATCGGCCTGTCGTCACCATCCCCAATGTATCTGCAGACAAAGCGTGTTCAGTTCCCAGACACCGTCCTTGCCGAGTCCGTGGGTTAAACCAAGCTGGGAGAATAAGCGATTTAAAACAACATTTTTACAGTTTTAGGGGTATAATTAAAGTGTTAAGTACATACTGTAGGCTATATATCTCATCACTTCTCATTTGTAATATTATCTAACCCATCCAAGCTTGTGGCTACACACAAGGAAAACAGGCTTACGAATAGCATCAGAGCAACACATTCTCAATGTTACTCGCACTCCTTCATTTGTAACATATCCCACCCTTGAGCTAAGGCGAGGACATTAACTTTGCTTGAGTATGGCCCAGACAAGTGAGGCAGCACTCGCACATTTACACAGATAAAATGTAATCTCCTGTAAGAAGGATAACGTCTTTCCAAATCAGTAAAATTGAATTATTGTCTGTTGTAATTTGGCCCTTGTACGGCTGCGTGGCTAAGTAGATAGATCGCTTCTTCAAGAGGGCCCCGGAATCGATTCCAGGCCGTATCATAGGGTTCTAACTTCACTTTGATTCCAGTGGCTCGGGAAGTCTTCCTCATTCATTTCGACCTCATCACGAAGTGCAGGTAGCCCGTGGGCGTAAACGCGAAAAGCCCTGCACCAGGTCTCTACGAAGACCATGCACCACTATTTTGCCCTTAATCAGAGGTTCAATATTTGGAGAAGTATTCAGAGCATATTTTAATGCCACGTTTTCCAGGTTACCAATAGCGGTGCATCCAGTGTGCACCGTCGTATCGTACTGATCGTTCAGCCGACAAGTGTGTGTCTACAGCTGTTTTTGCCGACCACAAACCTAAATTCAAGCCTCGGTGATGTAGGAGTTAGGATAGTTGGCAGCCATCTCGGTGGTCTGGGTTCGATTCTCGTATCCACCAAAGAATTAAATTATGTTTTGAGGTTGGTACTGGAATGGTATCGTTGACATGAAAGTTACTCAAGTGCTATCAATTTCGAAGACCTGCACTTGGTCAGTGGACTAAATTGCCCTAAATGAAACAACAACATTGCCCCGGTCCTCGCAAGAATGTACCAGCCTTAGAAACACAACTGATCCTGTAGATAATATGCTGTATGTTACGGCCGAAGATACATGAAAATGAAATCACCCATCGTGATTATGAAGCAGAAAGTTGTCGTAAATTACAAGGTTATTATCTCCAGATGAGCATAAGCAAACTTACACGTTGTTTACTGTGCAGAACATTACATCATGGTTAAAAGTAACACTGGGCTTTGTATATTTGGAGAACTTAAGCGCCATTTATGATGTTATGAATTTACTTCCCTGGTGCTTCTCCAACTGGCTAATTCTCAAGTGAACAAGGAGTTGGCCTTGTATTACCATTCTCAACACACCTGACACTGTCATAACACAATGTCTTATAGCCGACAGCGTGCCACTAGACATTCCTTCGCGTCTATCAAATACAGCATCTGTGATGGGTGCAGTATCAAGAGGAACACATGGACACAATTCCAGGATACGGAACAACAGAGACAATTACATTTATCATTGGTATAAAGATATTTTAATTGATATGTTGCTTCCGTCAGGGGGCTTGAACCATTTAACTTGTCAGCTCCATGTACTTATACATGAAACTATGACACTGGTGAGATTATGGAACTTTATAAGTTTCTCTGGAGTCCATGGAGTGCAGTTTCGCTGCATGACAAATGTTATCCTGAGCTATGAAATGATGGAATGTAATGAATTCATGTTCATAGAGTAAAACTGCATCCGACGGAATCAAACGGGACACGCATTTTTTTTTCGTTAAAGATCGGTTTCTGGTTAACGGAGGTAGGCCTGTGCTGAAGTAATTAAATCATGGATATACTGAGAAAATATAAAATGGAGTACATACCTTATTCAGTGTTGTATTTGCATATTTGTGCAACGAATTACGACTTACGAGGTGCGTCCACAATGAAAGTTTTTTTTAAGAGAACATAGTTACATGCAAAACTATTTTGGCAACAGGTACAGCAATGTGCCAGCTATTTTTTGTAATATGCACCAAACGAATTGAGACTCTTGCCATGGCGTGGTATCAACTTTTGTAGTCCAGTGTCATACAAGTCTGCCGCCTGCGTCTTCAGCTCTTCGTCCGTGTGGAAATGCTGACCGGAGAACAGAAACTTCTTGTGGTGCAAGAAAAGGTGCAAATCTCTTGGAGCAAAATGAGGACTGTACGGTGGATTATCAAACAGCTCCCAGCCAAAATTCTGCAGAACAGTTGCTGTCCTGATCTTGCTCCCAGCGATTTCGACCTTTCCTTGCACCTCAAAAAAAAATCCTGTTCTCCGGTCAGCATTTCCACACGGACGAAGAGCTGAAGACTAATATCACACGTTGGTAACATTCCCAGGCGGCAGACTTGTATGACACAGGACTACAAAAGTTGATACCGCGCCATGACAAGAGTCTCAATTCGTTTGGTGCCTGTGTCGAGAAATAGCTGACATATTGCTGTCTGTACCTGTTGCCAAGAAAGTTTTGCATGAAACTATGTTCTCATGTTCTTTTAAATAGGGAAACTTACTTTCTGGATGCGCCTCGTACATTACTGTATCACATTTACTCTCGTGTTAAGATCAAACACAACTCTTGCTTTCGAAGCCACAATGACTGCTGCCGAACTGTAAGTTGTGAAATAGCCAGTTGAAAGCTGAATTCTAAGCTGATTGACTAGGGCCAAGACAAAGACAGGCATAAGAAGTTGTCATGACAGTTCATTAAAGCAAGCATTGGGAAAGGTTTGGTGAACAGGAAATAGGCAATTAGCCGTACACTTTGAACAAAAGTAGGAAGACCGATTTGCACATTCCTTGTTAACTGCAGAATCAACTTTTACAGTAGACAAGGTAGACTTTTAGAGGGTGCCTGGAAATTTTCTAAACACTCTTTTCCTGTACTTGGAAATTTTCCACCAAAATGCGTATTTTGAATTCCGTTGTCCGCTTAACACAGTTTTTGTTTTAGGAAGGGAATTTAACACGTTTTTCACCCTTGTGTTCACGGGGCTGTCAAATATTTCCGTTTAAGGCAAGTTTTCGTTCAATTAAAGAACCGTTGATGACAGGTTGTACTGTATTGCCTCTTTTTAATCTGTTAATTAAGTAATACAGTTACCAAGAGTCACTGGGAATCGAATACCAGTCGTCTGTGCAACAACTACTCACAGCTAAGTCCACCTCGTGGCGTAGTGACTTGCATTCTGGGCTATCACTCGTAGTTCCGAGTTCAATTCCTTGACCAGTAAATGCAGCATCGCCCATTACTACTGTCACCACAGAATCTGCACGGTGTTGATGACCAAGGTGTCACAAACTCATAAATTATGTAACAACTAAAATAGTTATGTGTATTTGAGGCTAGGATTTGGAAGGAGGTGGCCGTGGCCTTAAGTTTGGAATAAACCCGGCATTTGCCTGGAGTGAGGTGGGGAACCACGGAAACTACGTCTGTGGTAGCTGAGGTGACCAACTGCAGGAATGTAAATCTAACGCAGAGAAATTTAGCATCACAGTCTCTCATACTTACTGCGTAAGTGTCATTCATTCCTTCATTAATGATGGTGCGATTTTCCATCCTAGTCGAGTACCATTTGGGGTCTCGGGTTTTGTACTCCCCCAAAGGCCCTGGGTTCGATGCTCTGCAAAGAAATTGAATTCTGGTTTGAGGACTTCACTCCGTCACGTGAAGCAAAACTGAGAAGAGGTGGGTTCGATGCTGGGATGATTCTCATCTTAAGACCACATCCAACCTCTTCTCAATCGAAGCTTTTATTAGTAGTAAACACAATTACAGAAAATAACGCAGGTTATCCGAAAAATCTAAATGCACGCGAGTACATGGGGCTTATATCCACGATGTACAAGATCCTAAACGTAACAACTTGTCAAAATATAGAAGGGTCTTGAGAAGTTGTCATAGAATCAGCTCACTCCACTTGGGTGGCTTGCATATCAACAATACGGTTCCACTGTTAGAAATTGACATTTCTTGGTAGAGAAAGGAATCGAATCAGTTATTCTAAGAGCTACTACACCACGAGGCGTACGAGTGCTCGCTGAAAACCTTAAAAGAACATTCGGTCAACCATTCATCATCATCATCATCATCATCTTGCACAGTTTCCAGCCACTGGCAGGGTCTGTTTGGAACACAAGCCTCTCCAACGTCTTCTGTCTTCCCACCATCTCTCAGCCTCCACCCTTGTCCAGTCTTCTCCTCTCTTCTTCACGCTTTCTTCCACCCCCTTCAGCCACCTGACTCTCAGTCTTCCTCTCGGTATCTTTCCTTCCCACTTCGTCTCGTGTATCCTCCTGGGTATCCTCTTCTCCTCCATTCGTTTTACATGACCATACCATCTAAGTCTAGACTTCTTTATACCATCCTGTAATGGCTCCTCCTTCAGTAACTCTCTGGTCCTCTCATTTCTTATTCTGTCCATCTTTGTAGCTCCAATACTGCTTCTCAAGAACCTCATCTCACTGGCCTGTATTTTGCTCTTCTCCCTACCTTTCATAACCCACGTCTCCGAGGCATACGTCAGGATAGGGACATAGTACGTCCGATATATGATCTTTTTGCTGTTCTGAGGGACATCCTTGCTCCATAACATGCTTCTCACACTCCTCCGGAATGCTTCTGCCTGTCTACCAAGCTCATTTATTTCTCTATCGTTTCTTCCATTATCTTGTATCAGGCTTCCCAGATACTTGAAACTCTCCACTTTCTTCAGCTGTTCCCCACCAATTGTTATTCCCGTTGTGGTTCTTTCCTTCTTCCTTGTTGTGATCACCATCTCACTCTTATTTATGCTAAATTTCATCCCATATCCTTGTATTATTCCTTCCCACATGTCCAACTGTTCCTGTACCTCCTCCTCCTTGTTTCCCCAAATCATCAAATCATCTGCAAACACCATTGCTTTCATCTTTCCTTCCCCAATTACTTGTGCCACTCGGGTCATTATGTCATCCATCACCACAATGAAAAGTAACGGTGACAGTGCACTTCCTTGTTTCAGGCCGTTTCTCTGTTCCAACCAGTCCGATCTCTCTCCTCCCACTTTCACTCAGCTCACGCTTCCCTTGTACATCTCCCTTATCCTCCTTATAGTCCATTTTTCTATTCCTCTATCCTCCAGGGACTTCCATACTTTGTTCCTGCATACACTGTCATATGCTTTCTCAATGTCCAGGAAGGCCATCAGTAGATCTGTTCCATACTCATAGTGCTGTTCTTGTAACTGCCTCACAGCAAAAATCAAATCCACTGTGGACCTTCCTGCTCTGAAGCCATGTTGTTCTTCCCTCATCCCTCCTTCTATCCTTGTCCTAATTCTCATTTCCAAAACTTTCTCAAACATCTTTGCACAATGACTCATCAGTGTTATTCCCCGATAGTTTCTGCATTCTGTTCTACTACCTTTCTTGAAGATCGGGACAATTATTCCCTTTTTCCAGTCCTCTGGGGTCTTCCTTTCCTTCCATGCTGTCTTCATCACTCGGTACAACCATTGTATCTCCACCTCTCCTGTTGCTCTCACCATCTCCACACTCAACTCATCCACACCCGGTGCCTTCCCTCCTTTCATCTTCCTCGCTGCATCTTCCACTTCTTTCCATGTTAAGTCCTTTTCTGTTTGCAGTCCATCTTCCTCTTCCCCGATTTCTTCCTCCTCGCCGTGGTTTCCATTTGGGTTCAGAAGTTCTTCAAAATATTCTTTCCACATTTTCTTCAGTCCTTCCCTATTTTCTGTCTCTTGTCCCCTTTTGTTCACCATGCAAACATAATCCGTAGGATCCTTCCGCCTCGTATTTTTTACCATCCCATACAGGACCTTTTTTGTACCTTCACTATCCTCCTTCATCATCTTTGTCCACTTTTCCATCCACTTTCTTCTCTCCTCAGCCACTACTCTCTTTGCCTCCTTCTTTCTTTCCTGGTACTCTTCCCTTGTCTCTACCGTCCTATTTTGATACCACCTCCTAAAGGCTCTATTCTTTTCCCTTCCCCCCAGGGGCTCACTTCTAGTGGGACGTGGGTTGGCGACCACGGTACCCCAGCCGAGTCCGGCATTGCTTCCACTTACTTGTGCCGGGCTCCTCTCCGTCTTCTTTCTTGTCGACCTCACTTGGTCAACTCTTGTTCTCTTCCGACCCCGACGGTATTAGGGTATCCGAGGCCTAGGGAGTCTCTTCATTTCCCGCCTTATTTGGCCCTTTTCTCATCTTTTCTGATACCCTTCTTCTGCGAGGGGTCAGCCTTCTTTTCTTTTCATGTTATCTCCTGCCTTCTGCTCAAGGCCCTCAAGGAGGCCGGGTGTATGTAGCCCCACCACTTTTGGTGCACCCTAGATAATGCTACACCATCAGGGGCTCACGGCTGGTGAGTTCGGGAGTTGGCGACCCCGAGGGATTCCTGAGCTGGGTCCGTTTTCCCCCTTTTGTCCCTTACCTGTGGGGTGGACCCTCTCCTCTTTCACTTTCCTATCTGCCTTTCATGGCTCTCCTTCCTTCCAAGTCCCTCAATCCGCATTCTTCGAGGGTTGAGGGCATTATTTTTCGTCCTGTCCTTTATTTGCCTTATTCTCCTTTAGTTTTCCGTTTCTTCTTCTAGTATGTAGGTTAGTAGTTAGATTTAGTTTTAAGTTTGCATTTCATTTTCATCTTCAGGATCACCCAAACCATTAGGGGCCGATAACCTACATGTTAGGCCCCTTAAAACAACAATAATTATTATCATCATCATCATCATCATCATCTTTTCCCTTACTATATCTTTCGTCTTCTCATTCCACCATGGTGTTTCCTTCCACCTCTTCTTACTACTTGTCCTCCCACATACTGCTTCTGCTGCACCTACTAGTGTCTTCTTAAATCTAGCCCATTCCTCTTCCACCCCTCGTTCTTCATCTGTTGGAATTCCTTCCTTTACCATTTTGAGTTACTCGACCCTTCTATCTCCTTCTTTCAGTTTCCATATCCTTATACGTATTTCCTGGTTCCCAGTCCCGTTCTTCTCCTTAGTCCCTCTCAGGTTCATTACCAGCAATCGATGGTCGCTATCCAGGTTCTCCGATGGTATAACCTTGATGTCCATGATGTTCTTATTTAGTTCTTTCTCATACAGTACATAGTCGACCACCGACTTCCTGGTCAAGTCATCACTGTACCATGTGATTGTGTGGCTCTCTCTTTTCTTGAATCAGGAGTTCCCAACTAGCAGGCTGTTCCTTTGGCAGAAGTCCAACAGTCTCTTTCCATCCTCATTTCTTCCGCCCCAACCCTCTGGTCCAAGCACACTCTCATACCCTTGTCTTTCTCTTCCTACATGGGCATTCAGATCCCCCATAACAATCATATTTCTTCCTACCAGCTGCTTCTGCAATTCCTCTTCAAACTCCTCCTTCTCTTCAGAGGCGCAGTCTACTTGTGGAGCATACACTTGCACTATTTCTACGGCCTCAGTGCTACTTTCACTTTCATCATCCTATCACGTATTCTCTTCACTTCTTCTTTTAAACCATCTCGTACTACTACTCCCACTATATTCCTCTTTCCCTCTTCATTCCCACTCCAGTACAGTCTATAGCCTTTTCTCAGTTCTCTCCTTCCTTCCCCTTTCCACTTTGTTTCTGGCAATCCCAATAAATCCAACTTCCTTCTTTCCATCATATCCACTATCTCCTCCACCTTCCCCGTCAGCGTTCTTATGTTTAAAGTTCCAAATCTTAGTCCATGAACACAGCTAGGTCGTCGTCCATTGTATCCGTCCTGTCCGAGGCCTGTTCCCTTCTTGAAAGCAAAAGTCTTATCCACTACTGGCTTGCTGGGCCTATCGTAGCTTCACCAGAGCCCCGTTAGCCGTCACTTTTCAGGGTTCCTGTAGGACCTTGACAGCTACCGTAACGGTCCCGGGGCACACGAAGTCTCCACTGTACTTCGCCCCTACAGGCAATCCCCTACTTTGTGCCGTTGCCCGTCTCCCACGACGTGGACGAGGGGTTGGACTTATGGGAGACTCGGTCAACCATTAACAAAACTAAAAGAACTTCAAACATGACTGTGGCTTCAAGGACGTCGCCACGTCGTAAACAGCTTGGCAAGGAATATTGATACTTTATGTTTAAAACGTACGGCAAGTTCTTCCTTTAATTTACTTGAATGTTTATGTCAGCTGAGGTTTATACTGTACTGTATATCGTCAGCTTACAGGTGAAACACACTATGCCAGAGAACAGGTTCATAACGAAATGAAGATACTCAAGGCCCATATTCTCAAGAACGTGTTCTATTGCGCTACAGTAATCACATAATACAGCTTAACAGACAAGTTTCACACACACCCAATTACACAGGGCTGATGACCAATATGTCCCAAGACCCTAAAATGAATGACCAACCACCAACCTGACTCAGTTTCACTTGTGAGATGACGATATAAGAGTTGTTCAAATGAAACACAATTGGTATTGGACACTATACACTACATCACAATGACAATTCGAGGGAGACTTAAAGATGTCCACCTCCCAATAATGAACTTTCCGTATTTCTCCTCCACGAAGAAGGATCTTGGTTGCTGGTGAAACCACTAATAGTCCAGATCTCCCGCGTGTTTGGTTCAATGAAGAAGTTCCTGAAGGGTAAGCGTTCCACCACTGATGAACGGTTAATGATGCTATCAAAAAGTAGTTTCACCAGTAACCAGTGTCCTTCCTCGAGAAGAGTTTAGCAAATATGTACAGACTCCACGAATTGTTATCAGTATACTGTGGTTTTGCTGCTGTATCGTTTACCATACTCGTATTATGTTCCTCTCTAGAACTCGGTTTACATATTATGGGATGGGAGCTTTAGCACTTGGCTCAAGGATATCCACATACAACAACCAAGAGACTTCCACTGTTAGTAGGGGCGTGGGGGCGCAGCGGTCAAGCTGTTGTCCCCTCACCAAGGTGGACTGGGTTCGATCCCCAGTCAATTCATGTAAGATTTTCAAAGTGAAATGCCATGTCCTGTGGTTCGGATTCCACGTAAAAAGGAGGTCCCGTGGCTCATAATAACAAGATTCACGGTCATGTAAAACTACAAGTTTCCTTCCTTCCTTGTTAGTTGCTGGGATCATTAGACGCGAGGAAAGGTAAACAGCTGGTTACGAGCACGCCAAGAAGCACCGTACTCAACCTACAGTATGTGGTACTACCCAAGCAATACACACAGTCCAACACAGTGCTTGCAGAACTGACAAGTGAGCGTATTCACTCTGGTGGTAAGCAGGTCGACTGCCCCGCTCTCTCCTCTTCCATGGCTAAATATCCTAGCAACTTAGAGCAAGACGAACACTCATTGTAAAACTGTTGGGAACAGACTGCAAGAAATGAGTAATATTTAAGATGTACTACAGCAATTTATACGTATAAGGATGATAACAATGGTCTCTAACTCATAAAATACAATAACAATTTAACACGTATTTCATTTCACTCTAAAGTCTATTCGCCTAGTCGAGACAGTTCCCCTGGCTACCTGGACAGGGAAACACGCCCAGTTCACGTCATCAGCTCTGCCGGACAGGGTTAGCCAAGAAGCTCCGAGATCATTAGTCATGCCGTAGCCCTAGAAAGGACAAGACTTGCTGCACTTACTAGTAGTAGTGCTGTGCTGCACTGTATACTGTTGCCCAGGGGCGTAAAACTCCTCGCAAACTTGGGGGGGATCAAATTTATAAACTACGGTTGCCTACCTACCAGGGAGAACCTTATTTCGTTTTAGGTTATCAAGCTTGAAATAACACGGTACTATTGGTCTAACGCTACATAAAAAAATACGTTAATTTTATTCATTATTCCTAATTAACCCTTCGGATACCAAGCTAACATTAATGAAATCACAAGTTTCTGATAAACATTATGTCCAAACTATAATTTTTAAGATGTTAATATTTGACCGTAGCAGGCAAATATAGTACAGGGTGATTACAAATGATTCATCGGGATTGACGTCTTATAACTTCAAATATATAATGCCAACCCATCTGTAGACTACTAATAACCAATCGAAAGAGCATACTTTAAAGTTTTGTTTATGTTACTGCTGGTTTCATTGTGACTCACCAGGTGGTAGGGTGATAACAGTTTGCAAAATGGCGGCTAATCAACTGAAAGCATTTTGTGTGTTGCAATATGAAAAGACAGAATCTGTCACTACATGCAGCGTGCGTACCGAAGATAGTACCCCATCATATGGGGCACGGTAAATCCCAATGTTGCAGTGGAGATTGAAAGAGAATCTCCAAAGGTCTACTGTGCTGTGTCACATAGCAACGTTTACGAGCCCTACCTTTTTCCTGGGAAAACTGTGAAGGATATGACGTACCAACAAATGTTACAAGACTGTTAGCTGATAACCTACACTTCATATTCCAACAAGACGGAGCTCCACCTCATTGGCATGGAGAAGAGCGTCGCGATCTGAACGAGGACATTCCAAACAGGTGGATAGGACGATGTCCTCAGGATGATTTGGCACTCTTCAGGTGGCCCCCAAGGTCTCCCGGCCTTACAGTTTGTGATATTTTCTTTGGGTATACACGAAAGACAATGTGTACGTACCACCTTTGCCGACAACATTGGCTGAACTCCAGTATCGCATCACTGCTGCGCTGGTGAACATTGACAGGAACACGCTCGAACATGAATGGGCTGAGCTTGACTACTGTGTGTCATGTAACACAAGGAGAGCACATAGAACATTTGTAATCATGTGTAAGAAACTTGAAAATGTGCCTTTTCATACACTATTTTGTATATAATTCTTTGTGAAATACATTCATCCGAAACCCGATGAATCATTTGTAATCACCCTGTATATGAGATGCTAAATAATAAAAACAATCTTTCATTTGTTTCATTAAAAGACACTTATGTTTGTAAAGATATTTCAAAAGATCACATGTGCGGGTAATCAGCTGACTACAGCATGTTCAAAGAATACTTATTATGAACCCAGTTATTCACGAAACACAAACATATCGATATCCAGAGAGAGAATAATACCTACATTTTCTTGGTTACAACAATGATAGCACTGCTTGGCTAGAAGTAGTAGCCTAATAATAATACATCTACCGCCCGTGGCATTTTTAGCAGAAGCGCTCTTGGCCGATATATCGCCCCCTGGCACTATAAGGGTTAAAATACAAAATACAATCAGAATATGAATATGAATACAAAACATAAAACAATAAATGTCAATGTCGAGCTAAAGGCCAGTACACTGACTGCAGGGGCACATATAGGGTGTTTGGTGGCATGGAACAGTCCCCAAAGAAATGGTGGTCCGGGGTTCTTTCCCGGGAAACATTGGTATAATTGTGTGCAAAATGATGAGATTTAAGGCTTTACTTTTTCAACCAATTCGTTGATTATTGTCAAACACAACTATGACAATTTCATGTTACTTTTTGTTAATACAGTCATCTTGCTCACTTTATAGTATTTAGATAGAGAGCATGATCATTACTGTTTGGATTTGGGGCACATGACTCACTCTTCCGCCGCTTTAAACCTCAATAACTGTTTTGATTTACAACTTACACTATAATATAAAGTCAAGGTTTCTTGAAGCATTACCAAATTTGTTTATAACTTCATCGTCAGGGATTTGTATGTGTCTGAGATAACAATGCTAGACCGATGAGTCTGTTTACGGAAGTAGAATTTCTTTAAGTAGCCAATGTTTTCGACCTACTCAAACTCCAACTATATTCGGCGGTAGCTACAGAGGCAGGCAAAATTGCCAAAAGTTTGATAAGGGTATACAAGGTAGGGGAAAGAAAACTTTTGTCACACGCTTCAAGGACACTAATTGCTGTTCTTGGTAGTTTCTTAAGAGCGAAGGCACTGGAGAGTAATAAGAGGTAATGTTCTGAAATCAGAGCAAATTGATTGTCACACTGTTTCGTACATCACGCTACCGTCGCCTCGCTTTGCTACGTTGCCGTATGTCGCTTAGTAACAATAGTATATTATAAGTATATTAGTTTTTAATGTTTTAATTCATAAACAAATATTATGTGTGACAAAGTTTCGGGGGCGACTGCCTCGATCTTTGTTTACAAACTCTTAAGCAAGACGCGTGTAATTGAGCATGTCAACCATTTCCGAGTAGGTGGCTAGTAGACAGCAATGATTCCGTATTCCATCTAATTTGTCACAACGTAGATCGGAGGTGTTAATATTTGAAAGAAAAATAGCACAGTAGCGCCACCTGGTGAAATAGACATGTAGACCTATAATAAAGAAGAGAACAAAAGACGAGTCAGTGTAAAGTCTGTGCGTGTTCGCGTGACATGTAACAAGCGTCTCAAAAGATGATATGTATTTTGTATTGTATTTCTCACTTGATAAATAAAGATTTACATTAAAACTAACAGGTTATGGGCCCAGGCCACGTGTAAATGGTATTATCTCGTGAGTGGATCCGAAGCTGAGCGCCTGTGGAACACGTGCTGTATTTCTTTTTGTGGCAACCGGCAGTGACTACCAAGTTCAAGTGGATAAACTTGAAGGACCTGAAGACTGGGCAAAGTGGAAATGGCATGTGTTGATGGTTTTGCGGTCGTATGAACTGGAAAATATTGTTGATGGTTCGAAAAAGTGTTCTGTGTTGCCGGCAGATGCAACTGCGCAACAAAAAGCGGCATATAAGCAGTGGTTGAAAGAAGACACGAAAGCGGCCAGTTTGCTAGCAGGTGCGCTAGGAAAATCTGTTGCCGAGCTCGTGTTGACGTGCACCAATGCCAGTGAAATTTGGACAAAATTGAGCGCACGGTTCGAACGAAGCAGTACGACTGAACATGTTGATCGAGCCTTCTTCCGAGTGACACGTGACGACAAGGAGGACATCAGCACCCATGTCGCGAAGTTACAGAAGTTTTATCAGGATCTGAACGACGAACTCCAAAAGCACAACGAAAACACGTTATCTGAAAGGATTTTGAACGGTCGAATTTTATCCACGCTGGGAAAAGAATATGATAATTTCAAGGATGTGTGGGACACGATTCCGACGGAAAATCAAACTGTGAACTTGTTGATTGAAAAATTGTGCACGATTGAACTGCGTGACCAAGGAAACGTGGAATCGACTGCGTTTGTGGTTCGTAGTGCTCCCAAGAAGCATTCCCAGTATGGCAGTGGCATAACGAATAGAATAAGAAGTGATATCACTGGCCTAGTACGCCTGGTCCGCCGCAGCGCAGCGCTGGCTCCGATCTGTGATGTAAGTTAGCATTGGCGCTTACGAGACTTTTAAAACCTTGCAACCTGTTTTACATGTTAAAACACCGCAAGATATTCACATAGGCGCTAATAAGTTCGACATCTCCACTTACTTTACTGTCCCAATTATAATTTAATAAGTCGTCTCCTGTAATAGTCCAGTTTCGACAATAAGCGAAGACAGAGAGCAAGTTCAAAATGCAATTAGTTTTGCCAGCTATTGGTAAATTTAAAAAAAGAACGGAAAAATTAACCTCGCTATCAGAAAGGATTTCTTCACATTGTTACACATTTTACATTCCCTTAACAGACTTTCAACACAGGAGAAAAAAAAGCCGTACGAACGCAACTTTCAACTTTACCGTAGATTACTATACAATTCAATATTAACCATAAATTTCACTCCACAAACACCAAAATCAGTAAACTACCATCATTTCAGAAGAACTTAACATTAAACAGACATAGAAGGCATAGTTATGACCCCTTCATAGAGTAGGCTATTTCCTAAAACTGATCACGCCTCCTTCAGCATTACGGTACATATATGTTTTTTAACTCATTGCCTTTTTATTCTCATCCCTTTCTTCACAGAAGTAGTCTTTAATGGCATCAAGAGCATTTTTATTTACACCATACCGGACAAATACTTAGGCAAATTAGGAAATATATGTGGAACAGAATAGTCTTTCAATCGCCAGTTGGTTCTTGGGAGAAGTACTACTTCCTTCCCTTCTATCACAAATTTGTCAAATTTAACAATTAAATCTTCTGAAAAGTGAGCATCACAGATGTAGGACTTTTAAGTAAGTTCCCTATCCTTCCCTATCCTTCCCTGGTATGGCCCCTTCGCACTTGATAAAACGTTCCTTATCTTTAGGAGGTTTGAAAAACCGTCTGACCTCTTTACAGTCCCCACAGCTAGATCTGCATCCTGGTACAATAGAGCAAGGCATCTTCACTACTCACATTAAGCACTCATGAAAATGTAAGGGCTAAACTGCTGTTTACTTACATTAAATAACAATAAAATTAACACACGAAGATAACGTCAACACACGACAAGAAATTAAATTCCATTTCAGTTAATGCTTCCTACAATAGCATTTCAGGTATTAATACTATGAAGTAATAGTGTAAGCACTTTTATATCAATAAACGTTTGCACAGAACACCACCAAAACATTCCGATCGATTAAATACTTAATATATCGCACATAAACACATAAACATATGTGGAAATCAACAATCTCAAATCGACTGTAGCGCTGCGTAGCGGCGAGTGCCAACCCGATCCGTATTCATTACATGCTATTGAGGGAGAAGAGATCACACTTTATATTCTATTCGTTATGGCAGTGGCAAAGGCAGCGCTGATGACAAGTCGAAGAAAAATGTTCAACGAGTAAAGCAGAAGTTTCCATGTTTCAAATGTAAGGAATGGGACCATTGGGCAAGTGAATGTCCAGTGAAGAAGAAAGAGGGTGACACTAGAAACAAAAATAAGGAGAACAATGCTTTGTTTCTGACACATGCTATGAGTGCGTTAGACGGCGACTTTGTTCAGGCCTACGAGTGGTACTGCGACAGTGGCGCCACAAATCACATCACCGCGAACAAACGGTATTTTACAACATACGTCAAATTTGCTGCTCCAGAGAAGATTTTGCTAGGAAAACGAGGTGTGAGCATGCTAGCTCACGGCAAAGGAACTGTAAACATTCAAGTGCGGCTGAACAACGCTTGGTTGAGTGCTGAGATGACTGAGGTTTTGTATGTTCCCGATGCAATGGCTCATCTGTTTTCTGTGAAAGCTGCTGCAAGGAAAGGTTTTTGTGCAAGACTTGACGACCTAACTGTTAGAATTGAAGACAAGGTTCTACTGGAAAGGCGATGATGGTTGGACGTGTGAGTCATGGTCTGTATGTACTTGACATGCGTGTCGTGAAACCGGCGCAACCCATTCAAGTGAATTTACTACATCGTCGGACAAACTGCAGATCTACCATGAACGATTTGGTCATCAACACAAAGCGCATGTCAAGAATGTACTGAAGCAGATGAACATCAATGTAGACATGTGTAAAGAGGATTTCTGCGATGGATGTGCACTGGGAAAAATGCATCGACTGTCATTCAAGAGACGAATGAATCGACCAACAGCCACCGGTGAACAAATCCACGCCGATGTGAATGGACCAATGTCTACTGAATCTCTTGGAAAGGCACGCTACTACGTATGTTTCAAGGATGATTTCAGCAAGTTTCGACGAGTTTTCTTTTTAAAGCACAAAAGTGAAGTGTACACCGTTCTGGAACAGTTCCTGAATGAAGCCAAAACAAATGGACACGTCGTGAAGCTGTTCAGGTGTGATGGAGGAAAAGAATTTGATAACAAGAAGGTTTCTGAACTACTCGCAAGCAGAGGTATAGAACACAGCATTACTACGCCGTACATACTGTAACGATTCGATCCCATAGCTGTTATATTTAAAGGGTTATTCATTTATTATCATGTTATTATTATTATTATTAACTAGTACATCCATGAGATGATTTTTATATCAGATAATTGTAAGCGGTTTTGATTATTATATTCAATTAGATTTTTATTAACAATTACTTGTAAAGAGACGAAGTATTATATATTGCAACAAGACTGGCGATATGGACTAACCCTGTGCGTCACAAACTGAACGACGTAGTAAGAATTTCACCACGGCAAACTGCGTCATTTTCCTGAGATGTTAAGAAACCCACTATGGTGTAACCAACACGCCATTTTCTACGGTATATACGCGTCAATATATATTGCAAGTTATGAGTCAAGAATGGAGAAGGCTAATAAGAGAGGGAAGCTGTGACACCACGTGACAAGGAAGTCATTAGTATTAGTACCTGCGACTCCGACAAAAGACGCATTGATCTATAGCTATCAATGAAGTAAGGAAGTTGTAACCTTGCTTTCTGGGTCCTAATGGACTGAGCACCGAGAGTCGACACTGAACGATGTCTTGCCGACATCTATATCAATACATAATGGGTTATATCCCTGATCAAGAGTCTTTCTACAGATGGCAACGTACTTAATGAGGATATTTCATAGTAAATGAGATATCACATCATTTTTTTAAACATAAGCGACGTAACATCGAGATCATCGATCATTTCTTAAATATGACGAATCTTCGACTGGGTGAGCCAACAATTCAATAAAACTATCGTCTCTATTATAATTTAACTTCATTTAACTTTCAATTCATTTTAATATTCATTTTCTTTTAAATAATTAATTGCCGCATTGAGTAATTTTAAATTCAATTGTGTGACTATCACTATTCTGTTTTATTAATATTTTGTTTTTGCATTTAATAAATTCATTCTCTTCAACGTAATGCCTATTTCTTTCATTGTAGTTGGTACTTTAGGGCAATCATACTCCTTGATTAAATACTGGATTGGTTAGATGACTTTGTCTCACTACGGCCCGGGTAAGTGGTTCTCGACTCTACTGCTGATAGCCGAGGTTAAATCAATAAATTTCGATTCACTATCTTAAATAGGAATCTGGCGCTCAACAACTTATTATATTACACTATCACAGGTAAGGTCACACCACAGTGTATATTATTTATTCATATCATGTTTGTTTTATTGAACCACAATAGTCATCAACCACGATGAAGGACTTTATAAAAATGTTACATTTGGCGCCACAAAGTAGGGCACGAAAACCATTCGGTATTTAGTCAGAGGAGTGTATAATTTCAGTGCAAATTGTCAGTGCTTTTGGGGGACAGTGAAGTGAAGTGAAATTTTGGAAGGGCAAATTGTTATACGGTGTACTTCGAGATGTCGGAGGAGGAACAGAGGCAGTTGAGAAGTAGGGATGCAGTCAAGAAAGTTAATTATAAGGAGGTTGATAGCGGTAGCGATGTTGAGAGCGTAGAGAATAATACCAAGATGTCGGAGGTAAATCTTGAGAATAATCCTGAGAGTAATCCTGAAAATAATCCTGAGGTTAACCCTGACATGAATTCAGAGGAAAATCTCGAGACGAATACAGAGGTACATCCTGAGACTAGTGGTAGTCAGGAGAAACAGAAGTCCTTAGAGGTCCATGAAATTTCATTAGCTGATATCTTGAGGGAGATGAATAAAAATAGTCAGGAGATGAATAAAAATAGTAGGGAGATGAAAGAAAATATTGGTAGGCTAAATCAAAATATGGAAGAGAATAAGAAAGATAATTTAGAAAGTAGGAAGGAATTCAATGATAAATTTGAGAAATTAGATAAAGATATGAATAAAAATAGTGAAGAGAATAAAAGAAATTATTTGGAATTCAATGGTAAATTTGAGAAATTAGATAAAGATATGAATAAAAATAGTGAAGAGAATAAAAGAAATTATTTGGAATTCAATGGTAAATTTGAGAAATTAGATAAAGATATGAATAAAAATAGTAAGGAGATGAGAGAAGAGATGGGTAGGCTAAATCAAGATATGAGTAAAATAAATCAGAAGCTGGAAGAGAATAATGTAAAACTAGACAGTGTGGTTAAAGTCAATGAAGGGTTGAGTAAGAAGTATGAGGTACTACAGGAGAGTATTCAGGGGGTGAAACAGGAAATCAGAGGTGAAATTAAGGAGGAGGTAGAGATGAAGGCTAAAGATATTATTAAGACAGTAGATAAGAAATTAGAAGCAGCAGAAAGTAGGATTCAGGAAAGAATAGTAACTGTGATTGAAGAGAAAATAGCAACTCAAGGTGAAAGTTTTAGCAAATTGGTAGAAGTGGAAACTAGGCAGGTGGTAGAGACTTTAGGGGAAACTGCAGTAGAATCAGTAAAGACAGCCTGTAAGGAGACTATAATTGAAAGTAGAATGGAGTCAGACGAGATTTTAGGTGAAAGCAAATTGGAATTAGTGGAGACTGTAATTGAAAGTAGATTAGAGTCATTGGAGATTGTAGGTGAAAGCAGATTGGAATCGGAGGAGATCTTAGGTGAGGAACGGCAAATAGCGGAGATTTTAGGTGAAATCAGATTAGAGTCAGACGAGATTTTAGGTGAAAATAGATTAGCGTCAGAGGAGATAGTAGGAGAAAGCATAGTAGAGTTGAAGGAGATTTTAGATGAACGCAGGATAGCTGTAGAAGAGACTATAGAATGTAGCGAAAAAGAAGTGAAGAAGATGAGAGAAAAGATAGGGATAGAAGTAGGTAAGATAAAGAAAGTACTAAGCACCCAAGAGATTAAGATGCAGACAATCATAGATAAATTAGATAGGCAAACTAGGGAAGAATTTAGTCCTGTGATAGAGGAAGTTAATATGAAATTATTAGTGGCAGAGAAGCGTGCGTTAAGTCATAGTCAGAAGAACATAATTAGTAAACAGGTTAAGAGGAGGAGAGAGATAGATAAGAGGAGAAGCAATGGGCAACGGCTAAAGAGAAAATTAAATATTAGTAGTGGAGAAGTGAAGGGAAGACATGTAGGTAGATATTTTAGAAGTAAAATGAAAGAGAAGAGAATTAAGTTGTTAGTGGAAAAAGAAATCAGAATGAAAGAGAGAAAGAAAGCATATGATGTGCAGTGGCGTAATGAATTAGCCAGACTTGGGGAAATGATAGGAGGAAAGCCGAAGTATAATGTTACTGTTGATGAGTGTAGTCCGAAAGAGGTAGAAAGTAATGTTATAAGAAAAGAGGAAAATGGAACCCTAGAAAGAGATAGAATTGAAGATGAAGATGGTAAGAACGGTGAAATGCCAGAGAAAGTAGTGATGTAAATTTATATTACCGATAGTTACTCTTCCGTATGACTTAAATATTAAGTAATGAAGTTTAATATGACTTAAAAGAGGTAGATAAGAAACCTGCTGTGTGTAATTTTAATTCAGTCGTGAAGTTAGGATGGTAAGGGGCGCGTAGTGCCTACGCTTATTGATTTAGATGGACTAAAATCATTTAATTTGGAAGACAGAGGTTGTCGTGCTAGTGAGCAATTCAGGTAAATTGAATGTAGGTCCTTAAACTGCAGGTAAGTTGGATTAAGTGAGAATTAAATTTAAAAAGTTGGGAAGATTATTACAAAGGTAAGTAATCGAAAGAAAGTAGTAATAATTATTATGGCAACCATAATTATGAATATAATGGTAATAAAGATTTAATTCAAAAGTGAGTGAAGATAAGATGATACAGTGGTAATAAAACTAGTGAGTTGAAGAATTAAGTATTGATTTAATAAAGAAGTTTCAGTTGAGGACAGCGAGGTTATCAGCGGATATATGTTGAGAAATTTATAAGTGGTTTAGAATTGTTAATGGTAATGCGTTGTATGAATTAACCAACATCGGGTTGAAATGAGGAAGTAGTAACTAATTAGGACATCTGGTAACTTACATGGTGACAGATATGTGTGTGTGTATGTGTGTATTTTCACGTAAATGGACGTGAGTTTGAAGAAGTAGGCCAACGAAGGTAATGCCGTTGAGCAAAGTGGTTTTAAGTTTTTGGTAAGATGCCAAATGAAGTAGGTTGGAGGAAGTTTTTGGAGGATGAAGTAGGTCAGCGAGGTATATTCCGTTGAGCAATGAGATTTTTTATGGTGTCTACGGGACTACGTGAAGTTAATGTTGGGAGTTTTTTTTAAGTATATATGGATGTATGCACACAAGGTAATAAGAGATTACAAAGGTAATATGATCCAAGTTTGAGTTACAGTTACGCAGGTTTTAAAGATATTACAAGGCTTGTTATTGAGCTAAACCACTTTGTAGTAAAAAGTTACTGATGATTAATAACGAATTAATTATGTGGTAGATTGTTGTCCTACACACAGGTAAAAGTAAAGATGATAATAATAATTAAAAGGTTGACATAATATTTACTAATATTGAAAGGAATTTGTTATAATTCGACGTTTGAGGATTTAAAGATAAATCTTTTTTTTTAGTAGACAGGAAATTAAAGTTTTATTTATGTCATACGGAGTTAGTAAAGATAAGTTAATATTTTGAAGGAAGAATAAGTTGGTAAGATAAGTGTATACCTAAGGGGTAATAATGAAGTTACAATTAAAGGCAGGTGTAAGTTACGCATTTAATTTGATAGAGAAGAAAGTATCTGAACTGTGTTAGAACTCAGAACTTGCTTTATGAAGTGATTATGGGAGAATATTTGCTAATTATGAGTGTCAGTGTTATTGACTGTCAACTGGAACACTGTCATTATTTGAGGAAGACAATAGTTAGGAAAGCAAAGGGTGATGTTATTATTCCAAGGAATTAGTCGAAGCATGTAAGATTTTTTAGCTGAAATTTAGTGTGTTATTGGTCAGTAAGAGGTGACCTGTAACAGTAAGAAGATGTGGGATTATACCACGAATAGGGGAGGTTTTTTGTATGTGACGTGTGAAGTCACGATGAGTTTTGAGAGATTCTGGTATAGCAAGAGTGAGCTATAGTCCAGGCGGTCAGAACAAGTAGGAAGTGGTGTTTGGAGGACACGGTACTTAATTAAGAGTTTTGAGAGAAAACTAAGGGGGGTTTTTAGGTATTCAGCAAAAAGTCAAATCATGAATAGACTAAGTTCAAAGTATAAGAGCATTAATATTTTGTGGAACGAAATATTTATTCCGAGGAGTTTGTCATGTGTTTTTGTGAAATAGTTTAGTGATATACGTAATTCAGGTATTGAGTAGTATTTTGTCCAAGTCTTAATCATTTTGTTATGGTAAGTAAGGAATGACGTTACGGTAAAGTTATATCTTGACGCTAAGTTAAATTTTATAAAGTGAACGAGAAGTCAGATTTTATGTTTATTGGTGATTTTGAAAATCCAAGTTATTGTTTTAGAGAAGTAGTAAAGAGGAATTATGGTTTTATGAGAAGTTAAGAAGTCGTGGAGACTTAGGAAGTATTAATTTGGAAGGAGGCGGCCGTGGCCTAAGAAAGAATTAAGCCACGAAGGCAGGTGAGTAGTAACTTGGATATTTAAATGAACTGTTTAATAACTGCTTTGAGGTATTTCGATGTCATTATGTATTTGGGGAAATATTTACATGTATGACATATGCACTGAAATAGGAATTGCCTTAGGTATCTTGCTAAGTTATTTTTTTCTTCAATTATTGAAATTTTACTGCATTTGAGTAATCCCTTTATAAAGACGAAAGGAATATTGTATTGTTTGCATCCTATTATCGTGTGCTGTAATAGTTATTATGGGTTAATCAGCTGGTATTACAACAATGTACTTCTACGCCAGACTGATATACAAAAACTACGTTCAAAAGAGATGAAGCCAAAATTGTATGTCATGCATACGATCACCGAAATATAAACGAGTGCAGCGTTGACATATATGTCAAAAATAAAAGTGAAGGGCATTTTATATGTATTTTTTTTACAGCATATAAAAAAAATTAACATTATGAACATTTGGAAGAATGAGATGAATGAAAGTTAAAATATGATTTTTTTATGAAGAATACATTTATGTATATTTTTTTTACAACATATATAAAGAAGAATGAACATTATGAACATTTGGAAGAATGAGAAATGATAGTACAAATATGTAAAGTGAAAAGAGTATGTTCTTGTATATCTTTATGTATTGTTGAAGGGTATTATTTGTATGTTGTCGTTATGGGGGTATTAATATTTAAATTTGTATTCATTTGTGTAGGATGTGTAGTGATATAAATAATGTTACATTTTATTTTAAATTATTTATATCAGGGGCGATTGTAACGATTCGATCCCATAGCTGTTATATTTAAAGGGTTATTCATTTATTATCATGTTATTATTATTATTATTAACTAGTACATCCATGAGATGATTTTTATATCAGATAATTGTAAGCGGTTTTGATTATTATATTCAATTAGATTTTTATTAACAATTACTTGTAAAGAGACGAAGTATTATATATTGCAACAAGACTGGCGATATGGACTAACCCTGTGCGTCACAAACTGAACGACGTAGTAAGAATTTCACCACGGCAAACTGCGTCATTTTCCTGAGATGTTAAGAAACCCACTATGGTGTAACCAACACGCCATTTTCTACGGTATATACGCGTCAATATATATTGCAAGTTATGAGTCAAGAATGGAGAAGGCTAATAAGAGAGGGAAGCTGTGACACCACGTGACAAGGAAGTCATTAGTATTAGTACCTGCGACTCCGACAAAAGACGCATTGATCTATAGCTATCAATGAAGTAAGGAAGTTGTAACCTTGCTTTCTGGGTCCTAATGGACTGAGCACCGAGAGTCGACACTGAACGATGTCTTGCCGACATCTATATCAATACATAATGGGTTATATCCCTGATCAAGAGTCTTTCTACAGATGGCAACGTACTTAATGAGGATATTTCATAGTAAATGAGATATCACATCATTTTTTTAAACATAAGCGACGTAACATCGAGATCATCGATCATTTCTTAAATATGACGAATCTTCGACTGGGTGAGCCAACAATTCAATAAAACTATCGTCTCTATTATAATTTAACTTCATTTAACTTTCAATTCATTTTAATATTCATTTTCTTTTAAATAATTAATTGCCGCATTGAGTAATTTTAAATTCAATTGTGTGACTATCACTATTCTGTTTTATTAATATTTTGTTTTTGCATTTAATAAATTCATTCTCTTCAACGTAATGCCTATTTCTTTCATTGTAGTTGGTACTTTAGGGCAATCATACTCCTTGATTAAATACTGGATTGGTTAGATGACTTTGTCTCACTACGGCCCGGGTAAGTGGTTCTCGACTCTACTGCTGATAGCCGAGGTTAAATCAATAAATTTCGATTCACTATCTTAAATAGGAATCTGGCGCTCAACAACTTATTATATTACACTATCACAGGTAAGGTCACACCACAGTGTATATTATTTATTCATATCATGTTTGTTTTATTGAACCACAATAGTCATCAACCACGATGAAGGACTTTATAAAAATGTTACAATACCACAACAAACGGAGTTGCGGAACGTGAAAATCGGACGATTGTGGAGTGCGCAAAATCTATGCTGAATCCCAGCAAGTTAACGAAACAACTTTGGACTGAAGCCTGCAACACTGCGGTGTACCTCCTGAATCGCACTGGGAAGTCATCCATTGAAAACAAATCTCCCTATGAATTGTGGTATGGACGACCAGTGGGAAGTCTCAGTCATCTGAAGATCTTCGGAACAGAATGCTACGTGCATATCGACAAGAATTTTCGCTCAAAGTTCGACGACAAAGCTGTTTTTGGACATCTGGTTGGGAACGTGAACGACAGGGATGGATTTAGAGTCTGGATTCCAACTCAGGGAAAGGTTGTTCTAAGCCATGATGTGAAATTCAAACCTGAAGTTGTCTGCAATCTGCGCGCCAACGCCGGAAAGGTTGAAGTCACGCTTGAAGAACGTGTGGAGAGGAATCAGTCTAATTCATCGTCTGATGTAGGCCTACAGAGGAGGTCAGAGTCAGATGAGAACTTAAGCGAAATTGAAGATTTTGCTTCGGCATCCAGTTCCGGAGGAAGCGAAGATGAGGAAGAAGGAGAGACTGATGAAAGATGGAAAAGCAAACGTGAAAGTAAGAAGCCATCGTGGATGATCAGTGGAGATTACATGTACATGGCTGGACCACCTATCGTTGAAAAGAATCCTGACTCATACTCTGAAGCGCTGCAGTCTAGTGATTAAAATCAGTGGCTGAAAGCAATTAATGAAGAATTGGAGTCCTTAAAGGATAATGATACCTGGAAATTGGTTGAGCGTCCAAATGGTGCACGGGTCCTGAAAAATCGGTGGGTTCTTCGACAGAAGACAACGGACAGTGGAGAAGTTCGCTTCAAGCCACAATTGGTAGCCAAAGGCTATGTGCAACAGCAAGGAATCGATTATGAAGAAACATTCAGCCCTGTTGCACGGTATGATACCATTCGAGCTCTGTTGGCAGTAGCTGTTGAAAAGGAGATGAATCTTGGTCAATTTGATGTCAAGACGGCCTTCTTGAACGGCGAGCTTGAAGAAGATGTGTTCATGGAACAGCCAGAAGGTCATCAGGACGGTACTGGCCGAGTGTGTCATCTAAAAAGAAGCTTATATGGTTTAAAACAGGCTCCACGCTGCTGGAACAAGCGTTTCAAGAAATTCGTGGAGAAAGCTGGATTCAAAAACAGCAAAGCTGATCCTTGTCTCTTTTACAGCAACAAAAATGGAAAGTGGTTGGCTGTTGTAATTTTTTCGGATGATGGTCTGGTAATTGGCAACGAAGAAGACATCGAGCAGTTCATGGAAAAACTTCAGCAGGAATTTCACACGACCAGAGGATCTCTCAACAATTTCCTGGGCATGAAGATACAACAATACCATGATGGATCAATTGCAATCAGTCAAGAGGATTATACGAGGAACATCCTAGAAAAATTTGGGATGGCCAAGTCAAATGGAGTGTCTACCCCAGTTGGACGCGAAGAAAGTGAAGACGGAGAAAAGGTTTCGGCCAGGGTTCCTTATCGTGAGGCGGTGGGATCCTTGATGTACCTGACTACAGCTACACGTCCAGATATCGCATTCGCGGTCAACAAAGCTGCTCGAGCCATGGAGAATCCTACAGTTCAAGACTGGAGTCAAGTGAAACGGATATTTCGATATTTAAAGAGCACAGTGAACCATGGAATCGTCTATAGGAAAGAGGACGTTTTGAAGGTCTACAGTGATGCTGACTACGCCGGTGACAAGAGGACGAGACGTTCAACGACGGGTGTCATTTCGACCTACAATCATGGAGCTGTATCGTGGAGAAGTCAGTTACAGAAGTCTGTGTCAACATCGACAACTGAAGCTGAAATTGTGTCTGCAAGTGAAGGAGCAAAGGAGTTGATTTGGCTGAAAATACTGTTTTCTGAATTACTGGGAACTGCTGACAAACCTCATAAGCTTTACATCGACAATGCTGGTGCAGTTAAATTGGCTAAAAATCCGGAGTACCATCGAAAATCCAAGCATATTGAGGTACGTCATTTCTATGTGAGGGAAAGATTTTTGGACGGAGACCTTGAGCTGGAGCACATCGACGGGACCAATCAATTAGCTGATCTTCTAACTAAACATCTGGAGAGGGTCAGATTCGAGGTGCTGCTTGAGAGGATTGGCGTGCAGAAGATGACATCTTAGAGGCTGAAGAGTGTTCAATAGCTCATCTTGTTTATTTTTTTATTTGTATTTGATTTTTCTTTGGAGGAAGTGTTAATATTTGAAAGAAAACTCTCTCTGTTATTGGTTTTACGTCCCTTTTAACTACACTGGCTTTTAGAGACGCCGGGGTGCCGGAATTTTGCCCCGAAGGGGATCTTTAACGTGCCAGTAAATGTACTGACACATCTCCCTCGCATTTGCGCACCCTCAAATGCCAGCTGACTGCGCCAGGTTTCGAACCTGCAACCTTGGGCTCAGCAAGCGAGAACGTTACCCCTGAGCCACGCAGCCAGACTATTTGAAAGAAAAATAGCACAGTAGCGCCACCTGGTGAAATATACATGTAGGCCTACAATAAAGAAGAGAACAAAAGACGAGTCAGTGCAAAGTCTGTGCGTGTTCGCGTGACATGTGACAAGCGTCTAAAATGATGATATGTATTTTGTATTGTATTTCTCACTTGATAAATATAGATTTACATTAAAACTAGCAGGAGGTGGTCTCATCACCGAAAAAACATCTCTTTGCAGAGCAGCTTGAAGCAGGTACGCCGAGCAGATTCACGGTCAGCACAGTGACAAAGTACAAACTTCACAGATTTAAACGAAGTAATCAACAAAGTTTAGACAGAAACTGATGAAATGCTGGAGCTCCACTGATTTGGATAAGTACGACACAAGCGTAGCACCAAATGTCGAACTTCTAAAATTGCGTGCAGCTTGCTTTTCAAACCTTGTCGGCGCAACATAGGGCGTATGCGTAGGGTGTGCTTAAAAAGCGAGAAGCGCGAGGGAAGAGTCATGTTATTTTACCTTGTTTATTTAAAAAGAATGACGCGCACGCTGTTGTTTTCGGACAGGAGTAATGATTTTGTGTCTCCCAGTATCTTACCTCAGTTTTAAACCAGGACTCAGAAATAACTGTTCGAAAATGTACCTTTTCGAATCGTCGTGGTAAGTGGACAAAGCTCAAAAGGCCTCGGCTCTCGTCTTAGTTGGCGCATCGGCGGGAAACGGCCGAGGGGGCAAAAATAGACTGTTTGTTCGGTAGAATGAAGAAATTACGACTAAGAAGGCAATGTGTTTTTCCCATTTAAAGCCTAACGTAGTATTAAATCGTTCATGTTCGACGATGTCGAAATGTAAACATTATGTGTCAGAAAACTGTATCATAATTAGGATCATTATAACACTATTTTTCATTATGAAACAGTTTCTCTCACCAATCAGAGCTAGCTTGCCACGGTGGGTGAGTGGATAGCGTGTTGGTCTATTAACCCCAAGATTGCAGGTTCGCCCCTGACCGTGGTAAGTGATTTTTGAAAGGCGGAAAAATACGATACGCATGTCATACGATGTTGGCATGTCAAAGAACCCAGTTGAATTCAGGAGGCCGAGTTCATAATGGCAAAATTAATCTCGGGAGTTTCCGCCTGCACAAAGTTCCTCATTTCTCTACTAGAAAGCGCTATTGCGTTCAAGGAGATTAGATATCTAACCTCCTTGACTTTCATAGTCAAGGAACTACGAAATTCGACATGCAAGCTACCCTCTGGTTGTCAAATAGCAAAGCTTGCACCAGGCATCCGAGGCCATACGATATTATTATTATTATTATTATTATTATTATTATTGTTATTATACCAATCAGAGCTCAAGAAAGACTTGTCGGACCAATTAGGTAAGGATACCTTCGCGCATGTGCTCAAAATCCAGCATATTTCTGTGTTGGCAAGCAAAGTGAATGGTCTCTGCTTTTGGAGTGCCTTGACCCTCACATGCGCTCTGTTCAGTCAGCAAAGCCAGTTCGCCCTGTTCACTAACTGAATTAACTGAATCTCACAGATATTTATGAATATTGAAAATTATAAAACTCGCTCACGCTCGTTTTATAAACATACTCGTGTCTTAATTATTGCCATTATAAGCTCGTTGCATAATGTACTATTATAGAATACTTTCTGGTTATTTTATTCTTTTAAGGGTAGGCTACTTACAAATTTTGCCATACACCTAAAACTTGGGAGGGAGGGGGGTCAATGGCCCCCTACCTCCCCCCTCCCCCCTGTGATTTACGCCCCTGCGGGTGTTGCCTGTCATAAGCAGTTAAGAAATTATTAATTAATTAATTAAATACATACACAAACGAACAATAAATAAACCGCGCTGTAGCATGTAACTGATAAGTCAGCCCACTTCACAGGTAGGCTATACACAGCACTGAAGTTGGCGTACGTTCAACAGGCACAGCTCTATGCACCCCTTGCGGGCAGCCCTGCAATCACGTGCACAACTGTGTTTACTTCCACAATCTCGACTCGGCGAACAGACTTTAGAGTGTTACGGGAAGCTAATGATCTTGTGTGCTTGGAGAACTGATGGAACATAACAGTACAAGACTTATGGTCACGTGTCGCCCCCTGCAGTGATCTAATCTCAAGGTTAGCGATCCTCAGAAATATAGCTGTTTGTTGAGATTCGAGGACAGTTAGCAAACCACTAACTTTCTTGACCGCCTCATTGTGTATATTGACATTTGGCCGGTGTTCCACGTCAGTCATCACCCCTCTGTCTCTTGACCAATGCATGTTCGCATATGCGTCAATGCCTGGTCAACTGTACAGGCCGGACGTTTGTTTTAGACGAGTGAAAAATCTTAATGTAAGCCTGGAGGCGAGTTACTACAGTACTTGTCTTGTTGTCACCTGTCCCATGCGGTCAGATGATTGACAAAGCTAACTCACACTACTGCTGAAGTACAGTCATTGGCAAATATAATGGCGTTCTGTTCGTAACTATGTACCGTGTACGTCCGCGTCACACAATACTTAGACGTCGCCTGTACTGTTTGCATGGTGGTGACGTCACGAGCTCAAGTCATGAATTCCATTACATCAGACCGGTGATGACAAATGTGAAGCAATAGGTTTAGAGAGCGACTGTGTACAGGCTCACCCGCAAGCTTCAAGGTCAAGGGCAATCGTCTAAAACAAACGTCCGGCCTGTATTTCTAGCTTGTATTACCCTTTCACGAATTGATTGCCGGCGGTCGAGATGGGGACTATTCTCTGTTTACTTGTGCCACACGTCACTCCTCTTCGTCGACAGGTACAGTTGTGCGTGCAGGATATGACTCAGCGCCAGTAGCTGTCCTTGGTGACATGACGCTTATCTGCGCTTCTAAGACAGGTAGCGCGCACAATGCTGCTTGAATTATGAGCAGACTGCACTCTGTCATCACTGTGCCCTCCTCTTTACCCCGCGGGGCTCCTGCTACAATAATCAACAAACGGTGGCGTAGCCATGCTCAGCGGCAATCAAATCTTAAATGGGTAATACTGTGTGATCGCGTGTTATTCTGTTTGGCAACCTTGTTCCCTGACCACATGGCGAGGCGAGAACTGTCAATCCTATTCTGGCAGCTCACATAGTGACTCGCATTCCTGGCTGTCACCCTGCTCTGTCAAAAAATTCAATTCTGGTCTGAGAGCTGGAACGGGGTACACTCAGCCTCGTGACACACAACTCAGAAGAGACGGGCTCGATTCCTAGCTCAGCCATCCAGGAAGTGGTTTTCCTACTTCTACCCCAGGCATATACTGGGATGCTACTGTACCCGATAATCCGGAAAGGATCCTGTTGGAATATCCATTGCCCCAGCTGGATTGCCTATTTCTAACAGCACCGGTAAATACTACATTAGAAATCGTTTCCAACATGGCCTTTAGGGATTTACATACAGCAGTTACAAGAATATTGTGGATCAACAACCAACTACACGGGGCACTTTCCTTTACTTACTTTCTCGGGGACTGGGAATTCAGCTTCGCCTACAATACATCCACAATACTCTTCTCCTTATATTTAAAATGAATCACACTCCAACAACAACGGATAATAAACTGAATAAAATTTATTAACACTAGTGTAAACTAATCTAGTATAAACAAAATAACAATAAACTAATTTAACAATAGAAATCAAAATAAAAACAAGCAATCATTCACACTTCCTTTCAACTCTACATCTTACTACAATGTTGCGTATAAAAATTATTAGCATAAAATCTCGGCTTGTTTTAGGCCTATACAGCGTAAAAATAAAACCGTTTAATGAAGGCTCTTACATTCGTGGCATTCTTAACACATGGTTTCATTCACTAGCTTGCGTTTGTAGAACGCACGTGCAGTACCTTTGTTTCATCAATGAAACCTCAGCACCACGCTACACTCGGAACTGGTTTATACAATTAACACAAGGCCGTGAGTGTCCACCTGCTTATATTATGTCACACCGTTCTCCAACCCTAACTATGAATCATTCTAGCCAGCCCACATTGAGACTGCTGGTGTGTGCGTTTAAAATAACACGTAAAATTAACATTTAGATCTTACAAAAGTTCACATAACTACTCTGTTTCTTAAACAATCATTCTACAATTTTTATACACTCTTTCATTCGCACCCCGCAATTGTTCATGACCAATTCGGTTCCACATTTACTCTTAACATTGAACAATCATTCATACCAAAAAAAATCCGCTCATAAGACACACGCTATTTCAAAACAATTGATTAATAAATCCTACTAAATTATTTAACTAATTAAATCGTTTTCAAAGAATTATTTACATGTAATATGTTCATAATAATATACATTATTTAGTGTTGCTAACACGTTACTTTCGAGATTCTGGCTTCTCGGTTACAATACAATTCTCTACTAACTATATACACTGGTTTTTCACATAACCCTTCTCTAACGTTCCGTAGTTTTGATATACTGCTTACACATCGTCTTATATAGGTTTCATTACAATGTCGGTATAATACAGTCGACTAATTAAAGTTAACTGTACGTAATTACATAAATTCGGGTTTAATAAAGTATAATAATATTATTATAGACATGAGTTGACAATCGTTCTCGAGTTGCATTTCCGCTGAAACCCTCCTGTTAACACAGCTAAATCGTTACTTCACAAGAACTGGGCTACTTGTATACAACGGCTCTTATCATGAACCATGTCTTCTTATCAAAGAACAAAAATACTTTGACTTCCCTTAAAAATGCGAAACTCCCTCGCACGAGCAATCCATAGCTCTACAAATACTCATATAACAGTATATATGGCATAAACAATTATCATCCACTATGTTAAACAATAACCAAAAAGGATTAATTGTTATTAACATATCTTCTGTAGGCACATCTCTCAAATAATGACATGACCCTCAGTATCATTCCACATGACTACTGGACTACAATTATACATGCTTAAGTTCTTCAAACGAAACTTCCAATTGTAATGAACGATATTAGACAGTCGTGATTAACCTCCTAAAGTTTACTCCACAACAAGATAATTAACTGTTAATTCGTCTGTCGCAAATACATGTAATAAAAATTAATACTCCTGTCTCACCTCACTTGTCAAGCTTTAAATTGTTTATCGTTGTAATATCATGTCCACAAAATGACGTGATGTTACACAAATAGAATAAAATAACACACATGTTATTTATAGTGTCAGATATAATCCAATCTTGACCGGGATAAACTAGCTTTGAATTCCTAGCCAAAGATTTGAATAATCTTCTATCAAAAGGTATTTCCTCTAACATATTAAATGAACAAAGCTCTTAGCTTTCCAAATAATAAAAAGGTTTGGCAATGTCGCAATGTGTATCCACTCTACACAAAGAATGTTCATAGGGATTAAGACTTCGGTCTTATCAAACGACTAGTATTTCTTAGATCGTCGATAGTTTATGTACAATAATGATATAACAATATCATTCGATGTTTCTTCTGTTCTTGAAGTTATATGTTGTTACATTAAAGTGCTCAAATTAAATTTAATAAGAATTTAACTTGAAGCTATGACACAATGTCAGAATACTTGGTTTACATGAAATTATTAAAATTCGAGAGTCGATACGACTAGTCTCCTATGAGGCAATATAATTCCTCAAACAAAATTTTTAACGTCAGTTCCACAACTGATCCGTAGAATAAAATTGAAATATAGATGAAAGGCAATCATCTCCTACATAATCTTGAAGCATAAAAATCTCAACACACATCCGAAGTGTAAAATACATGAAAACACTAAAATACATGAAATGTGAAAATATAGAAATATGGAATAGGATCGTTGGCTCAGGATGTCACTAATCAAGCTCTATACTACAAATGAGATACACTGCTACCTTATTTGGACGAACACTTGAAGATCTATGTAATTATTCCCACAATACTTTAGATGTTTCCTCAGTACAAGACACTGAGATGGATCTGCATTCGAACCTCGGATCTGCAACCTCAGAGATAGGAAACGTCCCTCTCTGGAATTCACCAACATTCGCCTGGGCTCGAACGACATCCTTCTGGCAAATTCTTCTGTGTTGCTGGGCTACCCTCCCTAGCATCTTGACAAATCTCTTCTGTAGAATCTTCATTCTCCGTCGTAAATATGTATCAGCCTCATCATTTGAATAATTTATAGAAATATTCATACAAATGGTGAATGAAATATTTCCATTGCTAATTGATGTTATATTAGTGTTCGTAGACTGACAAAAATGCACAAAATTGACCGTACACTACGTCTGTATTCAAGAATACCTTGTCTAACGAAGCTCCATCGTTGTATCTTAACTCCTGTTATCGAATATGTCTCTGGCGCATGACTATTTACTTCATCATATCAACAATGTTAATTATGTTGAATGAAAACATTTGAAGAAGAATAATAGTCATTCTGTTAATGTTTATGTGTTGCGCCAATATTAAAAGTTCTCCGCTACTGTTCACTTGAACTGCGTTCGTCAACTTCACGTTGCAATTTAAAATTATATTCAGCTTTATTTCCAACACATTTGAAAATCTGACTTAACAGGCTTATATTGTCGAAACGGTAAGTTTTAAAACGCTCGACTTTTCACAATATACCGTATGCGACCTGTTCTTTATATATATTCGCTTATTTAAATTCAGATCTTAATGATATGAGAGATATAATCAATTCAATGTTCCTCGCAACTTCACATAGAATGGAAGTGCGGTGATCTCCTACGTTCCACCTAGCTATCCTCGCGTCTCCACAAGTCGACAGTCGTCGCACTCGGACTAAGCCTTGGGATCTCCGTTAACCC
The DNA here is from genome assembly GCA_946902985.2 of Meconema thalassinum. Lineage (NCBI taxonomy): Eukaryota > Metazoa > Arthropoda > Insecta > Orthoptera > Tettigoniidae > Meconema > Meconema thalassinum. The sequence continues at coordinate 553,986,103 of OX336389.2, read as the reverse complement.
AGTAAAAACACTTCCTCACTCTTCAAAGACTGCTGGAATAAGAACATCTCCCCCTCCAAGTCGAAATTTTGGCGGCCATATCAAACTCCCACCATAATTTTAACACGTAGATTAATAATGCTTATTACTGCGTAGATTAACCGATCTGCGGTTTTTAAAGTATCAGACATAATGTATTTTAAAATTCTCTTCATTACCAAATAAGAAAATCTTCTTCTAAGGGCCTAAATGCATAATTTCGTCATATTGTGTAATTGAAGTTGATCCCGTCTTCAATAAGACCTCTCCTCATTGGCTCTGGGCTGGGATCCAATAGCATAATTAATAACAATATTTATAATATCAATTTCCAAACTCGCTGTTGCCATGCCAATTATAGCCTTCTAGAAGCGTCCATTGTGCAATATATCACGTGATCAGGCTCTCCCACAGCCTCGAGCTTGTAACACTACACTCCTGTGTCACACTTCGAGAAATTATATTTGCTGGTTAAATTTTATCATGGGGACGGAAAATACTCTCATTTTGTCCCAAAATAATTCAATTTACGGGGGCAGTACTGTACCCGTATATATCAAACCAACACTTGTTGAATCCCACGATGACAGCTGGATCTTAGAACCTGAAAATACCCGGCTAGAAAAAGACCTATATCCTACCAACAAGTAAAAGGGATAATAGGGCGCAAGCTATTCCTACCAAGATTGGGTTAAGAAAGACCAAAGTGTAATAAACTAAAGAAGCTCAAAAACAACACAAGACTCAGATAAAGAAATATCTCAGAGTAATGGAAAATCTAGAAAACACCCAGCAATGGCCTTCTTAACACGACCTTCCATCACCTTTATAAATTAGCACGTCATACTGGTTAAAATGAAATCACCAAAATGTATTCAAAAGGACATTACACAAAAATAAGGAATTGCAATGTCGCAAAAGAAAATAATTGACTCAATGTAAAGTCAAAGATTATGTCTTGTACTATTCAAAGTCCCATTGAACATGTTGGTAGTATTGAGTCCAAACCAATCAAAAATAGCAACGCTATCACACAAGAAAAATTATCTGTAAATCCCTTAATTTGACGTGATCAAAAATCACATATTAATTTTAAAAAGTTATATACAAATATACAGTATTATGTACACCCTTAAACGGTTTTGCAATTCACACTTATTGCTTTCACCGTCCATATTTGCTTGTTTCATTTCAGAGTCGCCCAGTTGCAAAAGGGAGTATGTCCATAAATACGAAAAATGAGGTTATGGCATAATGTTGTTCTTACCACCATAGCGCATTGGTAACGCAAATCAAACTGCAGTAAAACCTAGGAACTCCCACTTAAATTTACAATTGAAAATGCCATCCAGTTGCAGAAAGTAGTATGTCCCACCATGGTTGAAAAGCAAAAGGGAGTAAGTCATGTATACAGTGTTACTGCTGCATTACGGAGTAAGTCCTATGACTAATCATTAGACATTTAACAGTTCTGTTGCAGAAGGGAGTACGTCACATTACATTTATTTCTGACTTATATCGGGATGCTATTAGGAGGCAGTTGGTACAATTTACCTTCTCATCATTTATATAAACCTACTGTTTCATGAAACAAAGTTGGTAGAACTGTCTTTACATATCAGATGAATGCCTGCGAACATTTCGCTTTTTTACGTGATATGAATACTATTGTCTTTACTGGTACGTCTTTCTGTGTACGTTGATAAGTTAAAAAGTTATAAAGATAATATGAATATGGCAGATGCCATACGACATGAGGGACAGATAACCCCTGCTGAGAAAGGGAAAGAAAACCCCCTTGCCTGCACAATGGAAACGAGCTGTAGAACAACGTAAAAGGTATAGTACGGTATTATGGTCTTATTATTATTATTCTTGATTCCTGGTAATTGCTTTCAATAATACTGCAAATGCGTAAAGATTAATTATTAGTCTGAGTAGGCTAGTGTGTGGGGAACTTGATGTAGTTAACAACTACAGTGTAGTAAGTAGTAACCACAACATTTCTGTAGTTTAAACTTTATTACTCATATTAGGTGCATCCCATAATAATGGACTTACTCCGTTTTCCTTGTAATTACAGGCACTCTGCAAAGGGATTCCCAGCCCTTCCGAATTGTATACACCCTGAGAACAGGAAGTGTTTTCAGTGCACCAGCCTAACACTCCAAGACGTCCGAAGAGCACATAATATATTTTATGAAGTGCCACATAAAATGAAGGTTCACACAAATTGTACCGGTAAGCAGGAATAGGTCACGACAAAGGAGGTTCAATAAACAACTCACGGTAACCTATTTTCTTCCAAAGCGCATAGACGAAAATAGACATGAACGTGTACAAGTGTGTAAGAAAGCGTTCTTATCTGTGTTTGCCATTACAGAGAAAAGAGTAGATGTGGTTTGTAAAAGATTTTTTCAAACTGGCTCTTCCTTCTACTTTAGATTCCGCCATGGTCCGTATTGACAAGAGATTATAAACCAATATAGTACAATATATTTCCGTCAATCAATACCAAACAAATTATGTTAAATTGTAGTAACATAATTTGTTTGGTATTGATTGACGGAAATATATTGTACTATATTGGTTTATAACTGGCTCTTCTCCTAAAGAAAACCGTGGAGGGAACAGATGTGCGGGGAGATTTGAACAACATCGAGCAGCAGTGAAAGAATTTATTGAAAAGTTGCAACCAAAGCAATCCCATTATTGCCGTGGCAAGAATTTGACCCGCCAATACCTGTCCAGTGATTTAACAATATCTTCCCTTTGGCACATGTATAATGAAAAGGCAACGCTGTCTGTCAAATATGAGTTCTTTAGAACTATATTCAATAAGGAGTATAATTTAGGGTTTGGTTTTCCACCAACAGGCTGTTGCTCTACTTGTATTGCTTTGAATGAGAAACTTAAGATTACACGAGATTTGGTGGTAAAGGATGATTTAAGTGTTCAGTTAAAGCTGCTCAAATTGAAAGGTGCAGCATTTTATCAACACCTGCAAACTGAGAAGGATGGGGAACTAACATATTCATTTGACTGTCAAAAAAATCAGGTGTTGCCAAAGGTGACAGACCAAAGTGCATATTTTTCACGCCAATTATATGTTCACAACTTTACCATGTGTTGCGGTACCTCCAAAGCAGCACAAACTAAGGAGAGTACGTTTATGTATGTATGGCTTGAAAATGAACACAAGAAAGGTTCTAATGAAATAGCATCTTGTGTGTATGACCGTTTAAAAAACACTGACCTTACTGGCATCCACACGATCCGCCTTTTCTCAGACGGATGTGGCGGTCAGAATAAGAACCACGTGATGGTTGGAATGTTAGCAAAGATTCTTAGTGAATGTCCTGGGGTAAAAACCATTGTCCATACATATCCACAAGTTGGTCATTCTTTTATCCCTCCTGACCGCATTTTTGGTCGTGTTGAGAAAATAATTAAGAAGAAGACGACTATTATAAATGTGGAGGAGTACCTAGAGATTTTCAATACAATTGGCACAGTAATTCGCGTCTCTTCTGAAAACGGTTGTAAGGTCTATGACTGGTAGGTAGCTCTTAAAGATGTTATCAAACCACCTGCTGTTTGGCACTTCCAGTTCGAACCATGAAGCTCCTCATTCTAACAAAATCGGCACAAGGAAGCATTCTACTCAAAGGAGAACCCAATTATGAACTAAATATTGGTGTGGCAAAGGGTGTGTGTAAACGTGGGAAGACTATAAGTTCCATCAACCCAGGTTTGATCCATACCGGTGTGCTAATTAAACCATCCAAGAAGAGTGACGTCGCTAATCTACTTCTCAAGCGCTATGGAGAGATTTGGAGAAGTTTGCCGGAGCTTCATTATTTCAGAGATGTCATCGAAGATCCAAACGATGAGGAGGTTGAAGATACGCCTTCCGACTTTGGTGACATAAATGAAGATAATGAAGGAATCTGAGATAATTATCAACCAAGAGGGTCTTCACCGGATGATTATCTCTTAGTTCCATGATGTTTGTTCTTTCATACTTCTAATATAGAATATATTATGACACCAATCTTCATTATCTGTACTTCCCCACTCTTGTCCATACAGCTTTCCCGTTGCAAAAGGCAGCATGTCCACAATCGGGTTGCAAAAAGGCGTATGTCCAAATTTATTTCTAATTTTTACACAATACCCTTCCCCCACCATTTTCCAAAGTTGGTGTAATAAATGTAGAGACATGCACAAGGTTAATGGAAGAAATGCGAACCTATTTCCTTTTCTGGGATTCAAAATATCAGTTTTTTGGCTCTCCTGAACATTTTGTTTATCAGGACATACTGCTCTTTGCAACTGGGCGACTCCGATGGTTCAATTTATTCAATGTAGACTAATTCAGCCAAGCAATGAAGCTAAGGAGAATGTTGACGTCATACTCATCATAAATATGAAATAAGGACGACTAAGAATACCTCTGCTAGCTTTGCTGAATAAATTTCATATTGGATTAATTAATAATATTTCCATTTAACTTTCCAAACTGCACACCTGATAAACTCTGTTACAAACACCGTCTTACTGAGTAAAAATCCACCATAACACGATTTAATAACCATTAATGTCACACCTGACATTCACATTAACTTTACCAAAAATCTTACTAATATTATCTATCATCAGCCGAACTAACCCGTACTTCGTATTGAACTGTTTCCATAAATACCATGATGAACCCGCTGAGCTAAGGTTCATGTGATATTTTTCATGACGACACATTTATGATGGGATGTACTACCTTTGAACACACCCAGAATGCAACTAGAAGCTGAGAGCTTATACAATTCTCTTTGGAGTAGCGAAGGATCGCACTTTTGACTTTGGTGAAGTCTGCTAATTATTTATCTGAGGTCTTATTAATCAACTTTAACTTTCTGCGAGATTCAGAATATTCCATTTCGTCATTCAGTATTATTGAAACATTTAGGAGAATGTTCTTTTTTCACTTTAAGGTATGGTAATATCATTGCAGATATGCAAAAAGGAATGTAAATAGTCGCTAAACGACTTAGTTTGACGACTTGATTCCACGGGGAACGCAGTTCCGTGCACTACGTCTTGAGGATCCGCCCGGTTGAGGCGTATTGTAATACCCGTCGTGTAAGACGTGGGAATAGTCCGCTTTATAGCGAAGAATTTTATCAAGTGTCATCGAGCACCATCGTATTGTGCATCACGATTATCAAAGTGTAGTGATCAGCACTAATAGTATTGTGAATTTATTTGAAACGTAGTGAATTTTCTACGATTTTGTAGCACCGCATTTTGTACCCACGTGATTTGTGGAGGGCTAAAGCCTGGTGTCAAATATACAAGTAATTGTGATAACGTTGCATTAAACGAGTGTTATATTAAATACGCTTCATGTATAAATTGCTACAGTGGATTTATCCGCAAGAATTCGACGCCAATTTCACGAATGCCACGTGATTGCAAAAATAGAATCTGTGCACGTGTGAACCAGCAGATCAGTGCATGGCCATTTATTTATGATATCTGCAAAGTGTAGAGGCTGTGTTGCTAGATATATGTGTAACGCCTGTGATAGCTACAAAGCACACCGCAATTTCAAGTGATAAAGAAATACATAATGTCTAATATTACCGACCACGTGTTCGACATTTATAACACCATGTTCGAGTCGAAGATGATGGGCTAGATACCGTCATGGTATGAGGGAGACGTCTCGGATGGAACGAGCATGATTTGGAACTTCAAGAACGTCGAACGAGAAGGAAGGAGTCGAGCATGCCCTTTCTAGTCTTGTCCAACCCATTCACGATGTCAACTACGGGGACAGACCGAACCCTGATCTTTGGGAGAGCCAAGATGGAAGTTCTGATATGGACAAAACCAATCCTGAAAGCCAGAGGTGCTTTTGTTCAACCCCTGTCGTTGGAAAGAGCTAAGTGTGGGCTCCTTCATATCGTGAGTTTGTACAACCCTTCATTGTTCTAGTCATTGGTGGTATATTTAGATTAGTGTAGATTGTAAATCAGCCGAACTTCGTGACAGCCATTTTATAGGTAGGGAATGTAATTAGTATAATTAGATGTTATTTATTTACAGTGATTGTGAGTCACCTTTGGGTTCGATACTTTGTTTAACTCTGGTGCAACCTGATGGACGTCGTAGGACGCCAATTCCTGTCTATTGCTAAACGTGACCGTAGTCATTTCAGGGCTACTTTGTTTAACCCCTTCTGGGGTGATTTTCGAGTCTTAGCAGAGTCCTGTCGCGGCAAATTGATGCCATGGTCATAACTCATTAACTGCACTTATAGCAGCCAGTCAACGTTACGCCCCTGACTTGATTAGAGAAGTCGTATCATTTAGGTAATCAACTGTGATTACCAGCTTTGTAACTGCATTTATATTTCATTCAGGATGTGCTCAGAAGCCATCCAGGTCGAGTGTAGACCTTGCAAGTAAAAGGGATGTTCGTTGTAACCTAGCATCGAACCCAGTTCCCAACGTATCATTAAGCAAATCCAGCAGAGTGGGGTTTGCGCCATAATATTATTTTGTTTGTGTCAAGTGTAATGACACGTGATTTATTTGAATGTTTGATACAAGAAACAAATGAAGTGCTTTATCTTTGAGAGCAAAGAGCTCCAGCAATGATAGACATTGCTATCTTTTAAACGTCTTTGCTATGAAAGACAGATTTATATATTTATATTCAGCTTTATAGCGTGCTCTTAATGCACACATTCTTTGATGTTTATAACCCATGGTAAAGGTATTATTATGAGGCCAGCTTTATAGTTATTTCCCTGCCAAAACTGCCGGCCCAGTCAACGTGTTGTATCAAACAGTACAGGGAGCCTGTAACTCGCTGTGACACAAAGACAGGTGTGTGAATATTTCCCAGCGCACGTTTGAGAGCGCTTGCTTCCAAGTGGGACAGACTTATTTTTAACACAGGACGCAATGTTTGCAGCATTTTCTTTTTCATTGCATTGATAGCTCATGGAACCCAGTGTCCATTTCTGTGTCTGAACACATGTTCTGTAGATTGTTATTTGTTAGTTAAACGCCTTTTGCGTGTACCGTTGTTTCGACGAGTACAGTTATTTCACGATTCTTATATTATGTTGGAGGCTAGTGACCCCCCCCGTGAAGAGGCTTTTTATGTAAGAAGGTATTTTGTGTACCATGTCCGGGACAGTTCCCGTAGACCAAATATTTAGGGAGGGTAACTGATGTGTTTCCAGGACTGTCCCAAAGTTATTGATCGCGAGCTGCGCGCCGCTGGTAACTCGTGTTATTGTGTGTCCGAGATGTTATTACTCGTTGATCGTATCCCGACTTTTGAGTCGAGGCTCTTCGGCAGAGATGATCTCGCAGAGACGCTCCATGCCAGGCTAGTCAGCTGCTATTCGCCATAAACCAACTATAATTTAAACCGACATCTTAATAATAAAACGCATAATTTTTATAAACAAAATATAAATAACAAATCTTTTCTATTTAACCTTGTTCATTTGCATTTGGAACCTGCTGACATAGCCGTGCCAATGAAAGTATTTCCTGGAGGAAATTACCTTAGGACAGCTGACACTTTTTGTAACGACAGAGGCTTGCTTGAACCTATAGTTCGTAGCTGGTGGAGCTCAGGCCATACGATGTTAGACGTAGTTTCCACTACGCTGTCGTCACCGTAATTACACACGTTAAATGACTATGGCTTACGAACGGTAAACCAAGGTGTAGGTAGGCTTTGAATAAAACTGTGGTCTTGTATTTATTGATTTATTGATGTGAAAGTGTATAAATCCTCCATGTCACCTTTTGTGTGCCGATTAGCACCTAGTTTGTAAGAATGACTTAGATGTTTTTTTATGGCTTGTAACATAGCTTTGATTGTAATTGTTTGATATTACGGACGTCACCGCCGTAAATTTTGTAATTAATTGGTAGGACTTAGCTAGATGAATTAATATTAAATATAAATGAGGAAATGGTATCATCCTAACTTAGATTTGTTTTGCTGCCCTGTTAAATGTAAATTCCGATATTAGCTTGATCTTGTAACTTGATCTAGGGTTTTTCGCCGTACCATTTTCCTAGTGTTGCTGTTGTTGCTTTAATAATTGTGAGATAGATCTTTCGCGAGGGTTTGCAGTAACTTCTCGGGTAGGGACCTGCTCTTTATTTTTGATTATTTATTAGCTTGCGGATTAGCCGATAGAAACCCTCCGAACTAGGATAGGGGTTTGTCGATTTTAAAATAAATCTTTACGATGTTTTACCTAAGTCTGGATGTTTCTTTTCTCAGTCTAGCTTTTAAGGTGAACCTTTCCTTAGGCAGTCTATGACCTTTAGTCACCATGTACCACAATCCCCGTGGATGATGGATTCTCGTGCCGCTTTGGCCTGTTTGGAAGTTCACCTGATCCTCTTGGCATTTAGGTCCGGCGGATGAGATGTTAGGGAAGTCATTTCGGTTGTTGGCTGTCCTGGCAGCTCCTCTGACGGGCTCATATACTTGAAAGTATTAAGTGGCGCCCAACTCATGTGCCGACGTTAACGTGGTGACCGTCAATGCCATGTTATTTAAGAGGATCTTAATGTTGATCAATGGTAAATTGACCGGACTGGGACGAACTTAGAAGGTCGTACTGCAGATCGATTAACCACATGGCATTCATGTATGATACAAGTCCATGGGGTGAGGCTTTTGTGTTGGATAAATGATGGATAGGATTTTCTTTTATGATGCCTCATCCTGAGTAAATGTAATACTTTGCTTTGCTCGCTGTTGTCTTTGTAAATGTAGAAGCATTTAGTTTGCATACTCCAGCTGTACTCGTGATGTTTATTTAAATGAAACAAGCCTTATACCACTAAGTAACTAATCATAGCTGTAAGTTCCATAAGAGATTGCTCCCTGTCTTTCTCAATAATTTCTTGTCATGGATGAGGAAACAATTCGTCGTGTATTTGGAGAGATGTTGGCAGGTGTCAATGCCATCTCCAGCAGATAACTGCTGACTTAGGTGAAGTCAGGCAGGAAGTAGGTACTGTAAGGGGTGACTTAGGTAATGTCCGGGGTGACTTGGGTGAGAATACCCAAACTGTCAATAATATTAGACAGGATCTTGAGGCTAACACCCGATCAATTAACACTGTAAGTGGTCATGTGGACCAAGTAAGAAATGAAGTTAATAATGTTAGAGCTGATCTAACGCAGGTCAGGGCCGACATAGATGCTCATAGAATAGAGGCCAGAAACGATCTTACGGCAGGTTTAGCAGCTGTTAGGGTTGACGTAATACGACACCATCAGGAGGCTAACCAGCGTATTGATAATTTGACAGACCAAATGAATAGAGCTAGGGAGGACGTGCAAGCCCGTTTAGAGGAGCACACCGCTCAGATTCAAACGACTATCAATAGAGTTCAGGTTGATATGAGGGCTGACTTAGACCATACTCGAGAGGAATTTGGAACTCGATTAACTCACATCGAGGGATTCATGAACAACGTCAAGAAGGACATGGCTACCATGAACATAGGACTCGTACTGATGAGAGGTACAGCGAACGCCGTCAACAATAATGTCAAGACTATCGTCGATAGTTTGATCCAGGTCTAGGACGAGTTGTAATCAAAAGAACATTACGGGATTAACCGATACCGTAACAGGGCTGCGAGAGACAGTAGACATTCATCGAGAAGAAAATAAGGTCGATGTAATGCTATTGAGGGGTGACCTTAATGAGCATAAAACCATTATGGAGGCGAAGGTAGCCGAGGTCAAGGATGACGTAGGTCAGGTCAAGTACAACATGTCCAAAGTCGAGGGGGAAATTGACTCACTGCAGAAAAGATTTGAGGAAGTCGCAATAACTGAGAGGTTAGACCTCAGTTACAACTTGAGGACAGCTATTCGTGAAGTCGACACCAACCTCAAAGGTAAAGTCGAGAGAATTGAGTTGCAGCTCAATGATTTGGGAAACAAGGTCGCAGCTAAGACTATCCCAGGGCTCGAAATTATCAAGAGATGTCTCGACCGACTTGAGACTCAACCAAGGGAGGTACATTTACCTCCACAGATGGGAGACTCTCGGACAACACCAGGACCGCAATCCGCAGGGATAATGCCTACGCACTTTCAACCTATCGCACCCATGGAACCACAACCGTCCCAATTTACCGGTTCAGCGCAGAGTCAAGCGTTAAACTATGACGCGAATCCTTTCCAACCCGCACATAATCAACAAAGTCAGGAGACAAGTACGCCAACGCATAATTATACGCCGAGTTCATTCAGACCCGCGCACACACAGGGGAACGTGACAATCATCCATTCGCGAGAAGAGCAACCAGCTCGATTCTCAGGCACTGGAAGTCGCATCACTCCTGTAGAATTCTTAGCGAATGTGGAGAGCTACTTAAGGGACACAATGGTAACTCCGGAGAGAGAGCTCCGAGTTATTGAGCGTTTGCTTGAGGGGCAAGCTAGCACTTGGTTCAGGGCCTTCCGCTATTCATTCGTAGGCTATCAAGATTTCAGAGAAGCCCTACTGAGGACTTATTGGTCGAGCGACATCCAGCAAAGTATCAGAGCTGAGATGTACACTCGCCGATACAGCTCGAACACTCCGACGCGCTATGCGAACTACTTCGCAACCCAGCTGGCGAAACTTCGTTGTTTGCAACCCCCACTGTCAGAGCAAGACCTTGTGAATACCATCGTCTGGCAATACCCTGCAGACGTGCAACGAGTATTGATCGGTGCAGGAGCATCTACATTCCAGCAGTGCGATCAGATCTTGCGACGACTGGACGCCAATACTGAACAGTTTCCAACACACCGTCAACAGAAGGCTGACAGGCGTGATGAGCGACACGTTAACTTGACGACCGTGGACAAAGTGTGCCAGACGCCACAACAAACACAGACTGAAGAGAGTCTTGAACAGCGTAATGAATACAATCGTGGTCGGAGAAATTGGAATAACACTCCGTACGCTAGAGACCGGAGAGATGACCGTCGTAGTTATTGGAACCGACGCTTTGATCGAGGGACGAACGACAACCGTCGTTACGATGACGACCACCGAGGGAATAACAACCGAAACCCACAGCAGGGAGATATCCGTAGAGATTACCGCTACAGCGAAGGATACCGTCGAGATCGGGACCCCAGCTATCAGGCCGATCGAGACTAGAGAGGAAGAGCACAGGAGAGTCGTCAATACCTTCAGCAACTCCGAGGACTCCAAGAAATCCAAGAAGGGGAGATCAGAACCCGACTTCGCGGGAAACACGAAATATTCCGGCGGAAGAAACGAAGCGAAACCAACCCGGTACTTCCCGCCAAGAAAAAAAACCGCCAAAAAACCAGTAGACTCTTACCTGATTGACCACAGAGTAACTGCCACTATCTTACTCTGGGAGCCAATTCAGGAAGATCTATTAGACGAACAACGAACGACGAACCACAACTACGAATTGAGGCGTCTACCGAAAATTGTAGCTACCCTGAATGGATGTGACGTGGTCATTCTCATCGATACAGGAGCGATGATAAGTGTCATTTCCGCCAATTGCCATGCCAGACTCAAAGCAAACTCTGAGGTGACAGAGCTGCCAGTTTCTGCAGTAAGAGTCAGAGGAGTTATACCTGACCGTGTTGTAATGTGCAAAATTCAAATTTTATGGACTTTAAAAATTTCGAGCCACGTGTATTTGCAGGAATTTCTAGTGATGAAAGTCCTGCATCATGATGCCATATTGGGTGCAGACTTCATTCGGAAGTACGATGGAATCATTGATATGGGACGCAATATGGTGGAATTTAAGCCGAACGAACCCATTCAAATGAATTTGGTAGAGGAAGAACCGGAATTTGAATCCGAAGTCAACGTTGTTGAGAATTTGAATGGCAAGGAAATTGAGGAGACACAAGATGCCGACGGAGAGGCAGAACGATTATCAGCACTTGTACGAGAGAAACTAGATGCAATATTAAGCGAATACGAGGATATATTCGACACCACACCTGGTGAAATATTGGACTACGAGTACGATCTTATAGTACTGATGATGATGATGATAATTGTTGTTTTAAGGGGCCTAACATCAAGGTTATCGGCCCGATCTTATAGTACTAGATGATTCCCCGTTCCAGAAGAAGATTTATCCTATCGCAGAGAAACACCGAGAGGAAGCTGCTCAGAAGATCCATGAAATGGAAGCAGCAGGTACAATTAAGAAGTCACCAACTTCTTTCTTGAATCCTATAACACCTGTGGTTAAGGTGGATGGAAGCCTGAGATTTGTCTCGATGCCAGGGCCTTAAACGAACGCCTAGCTCCTGAACATGACCGACCGCCCAAAATTAGGGACATCCTCAGAAAATTTAAGGGGAAGAAGGTATTTTCATCATTGGACTTAGTACAATCCTACTACCTTATAAGATTGTCTGAGCATACTCAGAAGTATACAGGGTTTCTGTTCGATCAGACCACCTATGTCTTTCGAAAACTACCCTTTGGAGTGAAAAACGCCGGAGCTGCATTAATTAGAGCACTTGATGCGAAGCTGACTCCTGAAGTAAAACAGATGGTGATATGTTACGTGGATGACATCATCATAGCCTCGGAAACGGAGGAAGAACATTTAGCAACGTTACGCCTTGTTTTTGAGGATCTTAGACAGGCTAATTTCAAAGTGAGGTTCGACAAGTGTCGATTCTTAGAGAGAGAGAAGTCAAATTTGTGGGACACATAATTAATGGAGATGGATACAGGCCGAATCCGTCGAAGATCAGAACCGTTGCTGCATTTCCAACACCAACCCGTGTGAAACACGTGAGACAATTCCTGGTAATTATCCAATTCTTTGCTTCTCATTGTGAGAAGTATTCTGAGACTGTCGCACCACTTCAAGGTCTGTTGAAGAAGAATTGCCGATGGGCTTGGGACGACGAGTGCGAGACGGCTTTCAGAAAAGCTAAACAGATGCTGGTTGATTCGATTCAGTTAGAATATCCGGACTACTCCCGGAATTTTATTCTAGAGACTGATGCATCTGCGATTGGAATAGGTGCCATCCTATTGCAGGAGGACGATGAGAAGAAACGTCATTACATCGCTTTCTTAAGTCGACGTTTGAGAGCGCATGAATCTCATTATTTCACCACTGAGATTGAAGCACTCGCGATTGTTTACGCGCTAGAGTACTGGCAGAAACTTTTGTTAGGCCAGAGGATTATCGTGAGGACCGACCACCATGCGCTGACCTTCATTTTTCGAACAAGACTGGCAAGCGACAGGATCACACGTTGGACGCTGTTTCTCCAACAGTTTGATTTGTAAATTGTTTACCGACCAGGCAGAGAGAATGTGTTGGCCGACATCCTCAGCCGGAATCCTGAAGCCACTGTGAATGCCATTGACATCGAGGGAGAATGCGAGGAACACCTTCGCCGACTTCGTCACCTACCAGAAGGACAACGACGTGAGGAGGAACTCAGGAACATTATCCGCTTCCTGGAACGACGAATGGATCCAAAGGATGCTCACTACGTGAGGACAGCTGCTCTTGCAGATGACTATTTGATCTATCATCGTGTCTTGTATAAGTTTGTGGACGAAGACCACACTCAAATGCGTGCAGTCATTCCGAGGAGATATCAAGAATCTGTCATTCTTATGGTTCATCTATCCATTGGGCATGGTGGGACTGACAAGACCATTGCGACCATCAAGTAGTCTTTCACCTGGAAAAGGCTAGGAACCACCGTTAGACAGTGTTTACGTGCTTGCGACGCATGCCAGCGTAACAAGTACACGTCACACTTGTTGAAGGAACCCCCTAGGCCTATACTCCCAACATAACCTAGAGAGTTATACGCACAGGACCTCTATGGCCCAATACCAAAGGCCCGCCGTGGGAATCGCTTCATTGTTGTAACCATCGATGTGTTCACGAAGTATACGATGCTTCACCCAATTCAGAAAGCCACCGCACACCAGATTCTACAGAGGATTAGACGACAAGTGATACCAGAGGCAGGAAAGCCACAATTCCTGTTGACTGATCATGGATCACAGTTCACCTCCGTAGAATTCGCCAATGCTATGAACGAGTTGGAGATAGGTCATGTTTTATCTTCTATTCGCCATCCAGAGGGCAACCCAGCAGAATGCGTAATGGAAACTATCGCAAAATTGTGTCGATTGTATTGTCAGGAAGAACACTGGCGTTGGACCGAAGTCCTAGTTATCATGGCAAAGTGTATTAACTCAACAGTCCATGAGAGCACTGGTCAAATACCCATGGTTTTGCATTTGGACAAGATGCCGATGAGAATGTGGAATCGTGTGATTGTAAATCCACCTTGTTTACAACCATCACACGCCAGCAAACTTTTAGCTGCAAGGGATACTTTGGACAGATAAGCAGCGAAACGTTTGAGAAGAACTAGACGCCAGAGATTCAGAGAACCACTAGTCGCGGGAGACCTTGTTCTCATACGGAGACCCGGAATTTGAAGTCCTATAGACCGCATATATGGGAAACTTCTGTCTTTATATTATGGCCCCAGTAGGATCCGACAACCTCTGAACAATGGAAGTTACGTGATTGAAGACATTCAAACAGGAGAGTGCATTGGAACCTTCAACGCAGCTAATCTAAAAAATATCACTCATGAATGACCTTTGAGTCAAATAAAAATGCCTTCCCTACATTTTGTATTTGAAACGACGGAGAGGCAGATGTACCTGCTGAGCTAAGGTTCATGTGATATTTTTCATGACGACACATTTATGATGGGATGTACTACCTTTGAACACACCCAGAAAGCAACTAGAAGCTGAGAGCTTATACAATTCTCTTTGGAGTAGCGAAGGATCGCACTTTTGACTTTGGTGAAGTCAGCTAATTATTTATCTGAGGTCTTATTAATCAACTTTAACTTTCTGCGAGACTCAGAATATTCCATTTCGTCATTCAGTATTATTGAAACATTTAGGAGAATGTTCTTTTTTCACTTTAAGGTATGGTAATATCATTGCAGATATGCAAAAAGGAATGTAAATAGTCGCTAAACGACTTAGTTTGACGACTTGATTCCACGGGGAACGCAGTTCCGTGCACTACGTCTTGAGGATCGGCCCGGTTGAGGCGTGTTGTAATACCTGTCGTGTAAGACGTGGGAATAGTCCGCTTTATAGCGAAGAATTTTATTAAGTGTCATCGAGCACCATCGTATTGTGCATCACGATTATCAAAGTGTAGTGATCAGCACTAATAGTATTGTGAATTTATTTGAAACGTATTGTGAATTTTCTACGATTTTGTAGCACCGCATTTTGTACCCACGTGATTTGTGGAGGGCTAAAGCCTGGTGTCAAATATACAAGTAATTGTGATAACGTTGCATTAAACGAGTGTTATATTAAATACGCTTCGTGTATAAATTGCTACAGTGGATTTATCCGCAAGAATTCGACGCCAATTTCACGGATGCCACGTGATTGCAAAAATAGAATCTGTGCACGTGTGAACCAGCAGATCAGTGCATGGCCATTTATTTATGAAATCTGCAAAGTGTAGAGGCTGTGTTGCTAGATATATGTGTAACGCCTGTGATAGCTACAAAGCACACCGCAATTTCAAGTGATAAAGAAATACATGTCTAATATTACCGACCACGTGTTCGACATTTATAACACCATGTTCGAGTCGAAGATGATGGGCTAGATACCGTCATGGTATGAGGGAGACGTCTCGGATGGAACGAGCATGATTTGGAACTTCAAGAACGTCGAACGAGAAGGAAGGAGTCGAGGATGCCCTTTCTAGGCATGTCCAACACATTCACGATGTCAACTACGGGGACAGACCGAACCCTGGTCTTTGGGAGAGCCAAGATGGAAGTTCTGATATGGACAAAACCAATCCTGAAAGCCAGAGGTGCTTTTGTTCAACCCTTGTGGTTGGAAAGAGCTAAGTGTGGGCTCCTTCATATCGTGAGTTTGTACAACCCTTCATTGTTCTAGTCATTGGTGGTATATTTAGATTAGTGTAGATTGTAAATCAGCCGAACTTCGTGACAGCCATTTTATAGGCAGGGAATGTAATTAGTATAATTAGATGTTATTTATTTACAGTGATTGTGAGCCACCCTTGGGTTCGATATTTTGTTTAACTCTGGTGCAACCTGATGGACGTCGTAGGACGCCAATTCCTGTCTATTGCTAAACGTGACCGTAGTCATTTCAGGGCTACTTTGTTTAACCCCATCTGGGGTGATTTTCGAGTCATAGCAGAGTCCTGTCGCGGCAAATTGATGCCATGGTCATAACTCTTTAACTGCACTTATAGCAGCCAGTCAACGTTACGCCCCTGACTTGATTAGAGAAGTCGTATCATTTAGGTAATCGACTGTAATTACCAGCTTTGTAACTGCATTTATATTTCATTCAGGATGTGCTCAGAAGCCATCCAGGTCGAGTGTAGACCTTGCAAGTAAAAGGGATGTTCGTTGTAACCTAGCATCGAACCCAGTTCCCAACGAATCATTAAGCAAATCCAGCAGAGTGGGGTTTGCGCCATAATATTATTTTGTTTGTGTCAAGTGTAATGACACGTGATTTATTTGAATGTTTGATACAAGAAACAAATGAAGTGTTTTATCTTTGAGAGCAAAGAGCTCCAGCAATGATAGACATTGCTATCTTTTAAACGTCTTTGCTATGAAAGACAGATTTATATATTTATATTCAGCTTTATAGCGTGCTCTTAATGCACACATTCTTTGATGTTTATAACCCATGGTAAAGGTATTATTATGAGGCCAGTTTTATAGTTATTTTCTTGCCAAAACTGCCGACCCAGTCAACGTGTTGTGCCAACAGTACAGGGAGCCTGTAACTCGCTGTGACACAAAGACAGGTGTGTGAAAATTTCCCAGCGCACGTTTGAGAGCGCTTGCTTCCAAGTGAGACAGACTTATTTTTAACACAGGACGCAATGCTTGCAGCATTTTCTTTTTCATTGCATTGATAGCTCATGGAACCCAGTGTCCATTTCTGTGTCTGAACACATGTTCTGTAGATTGTTATTTGTTAGTTAAACGCCTTTTTCGTGTACCGTTGTTTCGACGAGTACAGTTATGTCAGGATTCTTGTATTATGTTGGAGGCTAGTGACCCCCCCCCCCCGTGAAGAGGCTTTTCATGTAAGAAGGTATTTTGTGTACCATGTCCGGGACAGTTCCCGTGGACCAAATATTTAGGGAGGGTAACTGATGTGTTTCCAGGCCTGTCCCAGAGTTATTGAACGCGAGCTGCGCGCCGCTGGTAACTCGTGTTATTGTGTGTCCGAGATGTTATTACTCGTTGATCGTATCCCGACTTTTGAGTCGAGGCTCTTCGGCAGAGATGATCTCGCAGAGACGCTCCATGCCAGGCTAGTCAGCTGTTATTCGCCATAAACCAACTATAATTTAAACCGACATCTTAATAATAAAACGCATAATTTTTATAAACAAAATATAAATAACAAATCTTTTCTATTTAACCTTGTTCATTTGCATTTGGAACCTGCTGACATAGCCGTGCCAATGAAAGTATTTCCTGGAGGAAATTACCTTAGGACAGCTGACACTTTTCGTAACGACAGAGGCTTGCTTGAACCTATAGTTCGTAGCTGGTGGAGCTCAGGCCATACGATGTTAGACGTAGTTTCCACTACGCTGTCGTCACCGTAATTACACACGTTAAATGACTATGGCTTACGAACAGTAAAGCAAGGTGTAGGTAGGCTTTGAATAAACTGTGGTCTTGTATTTATTGATTTATTGATGTGAAAGTGTATAAATCCTCCATGTCACCTTTTGTGTGCCGATTAGCACCTAGTTTGTAAGAATGACTTAGATGTTTTTTTTATGGCTTGTCACATAGCTTTGATTGTAATTGTTTGATATTACGGACGTCACCGCCGTAAATTTTGTAATTAATTGGTAGGACTTAGCTAGATGAATTAATATTAAATGTAAATGAGGAAAAGGTATCATCCTTACTTAGATTTGTTTTGCTGCCCTGTTAAATGTAAATTCCGATATTAGCTTGATCTTGTAACTTGATCTAGGATTTTTCGCCGTGCCATTTTCCTAGTGTTGCTGTTGTTGCTTTAATAATTGTGAGATAGATCTTTCGCGAGGGTTTGCAGTAACTTCTCGGGTAGGGACCTGCTCTTTATTTTTGATTATTTATTAGCTTGCGGATTAGCCGATAGAAACCCTCCGAACTAGGATAGGGGTTTGTCGATTTTAAAATAAATCTTTACGATGTTTTACATAAGTCTGGATGTTTCTTTTCTCAGTCTAGCTTTTAAGGTGAACCTTTCCTTAGGCAGTCTATGACCTTTAGTCACCATGTACCACAATCCCCGTGGATGATGGATTCTCGTGCCGCTTTGGCCTGTTTGGAAGTTCACCTGATCCTCATGGCATTTAGGTCCGGTGGATGAGATGTTAGGGAAGTCATTTCGGTTGTTGGCTGTCCTGACAGCTCCTCTGACGGGCTCAATATATTATCGATGAATATATATAAAACCTTCATGGTGACCATTATACTATTAAACGCATCGAGTAACATCTATACTAATATAATAAAGCTGAAGAGTTGTTTTGTTTGTGTAATTAAACGTGCATATCTCTGAAACTACCAGTCGGATTCGAAAAATTATTTTTGTATATGATAGCCAGATTCAAGAGGAATAGTTTAGGCTATGTAGCATTAGGCTACCCCTCACAGGTAACCTTAAAGATTGATTTTTGTTTAGTAAGTCGGTAAAACAAGTGCTCCCGAACAGCTTTATCCGCGTTCGCTGGCGTTATAGTTAGTGATACGTACACCGTTTCTCCGATCTGAACCAAAATGTGTATACTTACCCTTTGGAAACCTGCGGGTAACACTGTCCACTTTAAATTTCGGACAGACCACTCCATTCCCTGCATGTAGGCCCTTTGGCACAAATCTACCCCGTTTCACCGATCTGAACCAAAATGTGTATACTTACCCTTTACAACCCTGCGAGTAACACTGTCTACATGAAATTTATGACAGACCAGTCCATTCCCTGCATTTAGGCCCTTTGGCACAAATCTACACCGTTTCTCTTAATTGCACCAAATTTTATATACACTTTAAAACCCTGCTGGTAACACCTTCCACTTGATATTTTGGACAACGCTCTCCATTACCTACAATTAGAATAACAGACACAATGAACTTGAAAACCACGTATTAAGGTCCTAGAACCATTCATTTCCGTAGTAGTGTAACTGTAAGGGTATTTTAATAAGTCTATTGTTGACTGGCAATTCGGGCTGCATCACATCGCCCCTACCAGTGTTCTGGCGCAGAATTGCAAAAATAGTTAAATCTCGCGCAGCTTATAAATTGTAGTCATGGGGAGTAATTCGTGCAAAAAGATTTCTTACGCCCATTAAAGCAGTTATCATCATGAAAATATTATGCTTCTGTATAAGTGCAATGGTTTTGGTGCAGTATATTGAGGTTATCAGCTGCAATAAGCGTTAGTGCTTTCAAATTTACTTTCATTTATTTCGAACCTTATCGTTGTCCGCTATGTGGCGATAAATTATACTATTGCTACCTCAGGAGATCGGGACAGCCGAAGTTTTCCAAAGAATTATGATTATTTGCCTACGGCGCTATGCGACAAAAGACTACACTATTGGTCTCTACATTTCTAACAGCCAATGAGATATAGGCCATAGGCAGTGTCTTTTATTTCACTTACTCCTCTTTCTAATCTTTTTTTCTTTTTCAATTTGTTTGTAAATTGCATGTGTCAGTGCTGTAGTTTGCAAATAGCCGTTTCCCTACTCATTATTATCAGTATTATCATAACGGGAAAATGAACGTCACGTCCATTATACTATATTATTTATCACCACCACTACAACCACCACCACCACCACCACCACAAGAATGTTTTTTCTTTCTGTTAGTTTAAGTATCATGTGCCAGTTCTGTAGTAGAATTCATTATCATCCATAAAACAAATAAATCCACCGGGCGAAGGTGGGCACTACTGCTAGTCATTAATATTTTGCATATCATTATGCCGATCCAAAATTTATAACACCTCTGCACATAGTTTAAATTGTTGAAAATGGATTACATGTTAATTTCCAATGAATCATAGTACCTTTGCCTTTCCAAATATTCTTTGTCATATTTCAATAATAATAATAATAATTAACTCTTAAACTCACTTTCAGAAATATTGTTAAAAGATTGAATGTTAATCGAGATTAAATTCTCACTCCAAATATCATCCATCTATCAAAATCAATCAACCCTACACCATGTAATCCTCCAGGCACCAAGTACTCATGCGATCCATCGTAAGTCAAAATGATCAGAATCGAACAGAAATCTCGCTAACTGAAATGAAATCGGAAAAGTACAACTATGTATTCTACACCATGGATCCAGGTAACATAAGTTATTCAACTGTTGATCCATTAGAAGTCATCGCTGATTAAAGTCATTCAAAAGATTAAAGAGTATTTTCAAAATTGAGAATGATCAACACCTCTCACATAAACAAAATTCCTACAACAAGTGCTCATGAGAGTGATTTTCAATTGTAATGCTAAAATAAAACAGCTTCCAACATCACCGCAGATAAAAATATCAATTTGAGATAAATTTCGAAACGTTCGTCAAAATTTTCATTTAAAGTTCGTCATATTTACAAATTAAATTCATTTTCTTCAAAAACACGCATGGCTTTCTCTAACGGTTTGCTTCACAACGATTAAAAAAATTACAGTCAGTCAGTCTGAAAGACTAGACGTTATATCATTTCAAATGACGCATGCTACAAATACTACACATGTTAGAAAGGCTCAGGAGGGCTTCTCGCTTCGCTCGAAGCCCCAGGACTCTTTCAACAGACTCCATTACCCATTAACTTAGGCTTCCTCCGCGGGCACCTCGTTAAGTGTCACCCTGTAATTTGCTCTGATATCCTGCTCACCTCTTTAGGAGGCACCCTGTATTCTTATCTGGCATCTTGCATATCTCTTTAGAAGTCACCCTGTATTCTTGTGTGACATCTTGTACGCCTCTTTAGGAGTCACCCTGTATTCTTGTCTGACATCTTGTGCACCTCTTTAGGAGTCACCCTGTATTCTTCTCTGCCATCTTTTACACCTGTTTAAGAGTCACCTTGTATTCTTATCTAGCATCTTGTATATCTCTTTAGGCGTCACCCTGTATTCTTGTGTGACATCTTGTACACCTCTTTAGGAGTCACCCTGTAATCTTGTCTTACATCTTGTGCACCTCTTTAGGAGTCACCCTGTATTCTTCTCTGCCATCTTTTACACCTGTTTAAGAGTCACCTTGTATTCTTATCTAGCATCTTGTATATCTCTTTAGGCGTCACCCTGTATTCTTATGTGGCATCTTGTACTGTATTTTGCTCTGACAACCTGCACACCTCTTTAAGAGGCACCCCGTATTCTTGTCTGACATCTTGTGCACCTCTTTAGGAGTCACCCTGTATTCTTCTCTGCCATTTTGTACACCTCTTTTAGAGTCTCCTTGTATTCTTATCTGGCATCTTGTATATCACTTTAGGAGTCACCCTGTATTGCTATCTGGCATCTTGTACTGTATTTTGCTCTGACATCCTGCACACCTCTTTAGGAGGCACCCTGCATTCTTATATGGCATCTTGTATATCCCTTTAGAAGTCACCCTATATTCTTGTGTTCGCTTCCTCAAAGCCCCAGGTCACTCGACGCCGCAGGACTCTTTCAACAGACTCCAATAAGCATTAGCTTCTGCTTCCCGCGTGGCTGCATGACGTCACGCACTCAGTTCCCGCGCGGCTGCAAGACGTCACTTTCCACGCGGCTGCATGACGTCACTTCCGTCTCCGTCTCCGTAACGCATAACGTTGGACCCAAGCATAACGACGAAGTCGACAAGATCATTTGAAATGATA
This sequence comes from Meconema thalassinum, assembly GCA_946902985.2. NCBI lineage: Eukaryota > Metazoa > Arthropoda > Insecta > Orthoptera > Tettigoniidae > Meconema > Meconema thalassinum. Next base: position 553,964,031 of record OX336389.2, on the reverse strand, counting down.
AAATATTCTTTTTTATTTAATTAAATTCAAACACCCGAAATATTAATATTAAAAATAATTCCGTAAAGTCGATATCGAAATAAGGATGCATTCGTTATTCGAATCAAAATCCGATTGAAAATGTGGCCAGCCACGAAAAAACATCGAAACTGAACCACACTTCAATCATGCTAAATGAAAACAAATGACAATTATAGTTTCAACAAAATACCTTACTCTACTACTACTGCGATGATAGATTTCCGTCTACCTTGAGATGATTCTGGAAGCCGGTGTACACTAGGAATATATGCCATCGTCTCGTTCAAATGCCATACTGTGGTACAATATGCTCATCCAACCATCCTGGATTCGAACTGGAAAACCTCTCACGTCCTACTCGTTCAACCCTCGGAATCGAACTGCATCTCTGCCACAATATTGGCCACGTATTCCCGATAGCCGACAGCATCTCTCTTGATAGAAGTTCTCAATCTCGTAGAAGTATTTCAGCATTTGAGTATTGCCGTGGTTTATACCCACTCCCTTCATGATTTCGAAAATCTTAAATTCCATGCTTGAAAACAGCTCTAGTTGCTTCAAATACATTTCTAGTAGTTGTAGACAGCGATGATTACTCACAATGATTCATGCTCAACTTTGCGTGTAGTGATCATGTCATAATTTAGCCAACCATGGCTGTGGATTCACTCATAATTCGAACTATTCCTCACGACGTCTTAATTATGAACATCTCATAGAGTTGTAGACAACGTAACTATATGAAGTGTTCTTTCGTTGAAGTATATTCTCAAAGTTCAATGTCAGAGCTGATATCAGTCACTCATTCCAATACAGTGTTGAAATGCATGTCCATCGTAACGTAAAATAACCAAGTATTGCTGCTCGTAAGTTCCAATTCAAATACACGTAAATTTGTGAAGTGTTCCAGTCCACACAATCTCAATATAAACTTCACTGCGAATTATTAGGTCTCAATGCACAAATATCGCTGAATATTCGAAGAGTCACGCTGGCGTACGTGAAACTTCATCGCTCACATTGTAAAAAGAATGTTAATCTCCGCGAACCATCTAGCCCGCACGCGTCAAAGTACATTTGCTTTAGGATGTGTATTGTTTCAACACACAAGAATATCTAACTTGCCTGCTGGAACTGCAGGTTACAAGAAGACAACAACTTCCCCCATTCCTCTGTGTCTCGAATCTATGTATATCGCTCATAAATTAGAATATGTATATCTTACGCTTCTCACAGCGTCAATTCTGACGAAAACTCAAATGTATAAACATAATACTATTATCTAATAGCTTCTTTTACAAGTAAAACTGCAAATACAGCTCTGGGTTCTCCAGTCTCAAGTTTTATGTTTCCAGCATTAATTCTATACGCAGACCGGCACAGCAGATGCAGAGTACCTGGTGTATTCTCGGAATACACGGTACGAGAGATATAAAGTTTAATGTTCTTTGCATGTTCATTCCTTCCTCTTTGTCAAACACCAACAGTGATCTTCTATTTTCTCTTTGGTTATCATGTCGCTTATATCTTTTATGAGTCTGTTCTAGATATATATCTTCCATGACCCACCTAGCGTCATCTAGCAGCGAATCTCTGAAGCTCTTCAACTCTTCCTGGTGCAAGAGGACTTCCTTCTCAATCTGGCCGCCAGATTTTGCTGCCATCGCCAGCTATTATCTCCATGAGCAAGAGAACTTCGTCTACTTTTTCACTCACCATGCTGTGCTAGCATCGCCTGCTATCAACTCTTTGAAGACCATCTCCTCAAGAGAATTTAAGTTTACAATGTTGGTCATGCTTATATGTATTCCTTTTGTCTCCTACCCCCACTCTTTTTCCTTCCTAGGACCCTCTGTGCTTCGCTGAGCAGGTCTCACTTCTAAGTCGGCAGTTGACTCGGTCAGTTAAGGCTCAACTCGAGCCAGTCTCCTCAAACCAAGAGACACTCTCTACGTTCTACGCCATGTTGGCACATTAAGTATCGGTTATTGGAACTTCACCTTCGCCATGCAACAAAGATAAGTACCTTCTTCAAGTTTTAACCTCATCTTCATGATTTTATCGACTACATGCTTTTAACGATCTTTTATAGGCAGTGTGAAATTACTTATTTTGGGGCAAAAATCATCCTTCGCGGGATTTTCCATGTTGGGCTTTTGTCTAATCAAGCCAATTTTGGTGAAAAGCAGCATTTCTTATGCTTGCTAAATGAGAAATCTTCTCACCACGTGGGATATTATCTAATACCCGCTGTCTATAAATTACAAAGCAAGTTCCTCCGCTGGATTAACTTTGGCCCCATTTTTCTATTAAGATCGTTCTGGAACCTTCCAGATCTTGTACTCTATCTGCGAGTCTTGCCGTCAGGTATTTTTCACTCACTTGGAAAAATACTATTTAAAATGAGGAATCTTCCTTATAAATTACCGCAATAGCAAATTTTCTTCCACCGCTGGAATGTTCTATGGCGTATTTAATTGTAATTCACAATCTTCTCAAGAAATAGATTCTCGCCTACCTAGTGAAACCAGTTCTCCTCATTATTGCAATAACTTTCTTTCCCATAAAATTCCGTGTTTTTTACAGTGAACTTTGCATCCATTTTACAGACTATAGTGAAAACTAGTGCTTGTTCTACTTTTCTACCGCGTCGCGATCGTCCGCTTACATTAAATAAGGCCATGAACATTGATCCTAAATCCCAATGATCTTTCCTCAACCTTCTACTAACAAACCATATTAATAAAATTGTAACTTTTCTATAAGGTGTCACTCTATGAAGTGCCCTTCCATTTAGCTTGTTTATCATTAATTAATTACTGTATAACTACGTGTTTTATACACGGTTAAAACTTACATTGTTTCTTCCCTATAATCAGGGAAAACAATTCTTTCAACTCTTGAGCGAGTTATTTCTAGGTTTCACGAAATGGAAACTGCCCCATTTGGCTCGTGATTCCTACTTAAATATGGGAAGTCTAGAACCTTCCTTTTGACTTACTCTTCAGGTTTCACCGTAAGTGACCTGCTCTCTTTTGTATAATTGTTATAAAGTAATTCTGCACAAATATAAGAAGTTGTAGGAACTTCTATCTTAATCTTCATGTTTTTTCTTATTGTTATTTTTGAAGTTGTAACTTTTTCTAAAACAGTTACCTGGAAATTCCTTAAAGTACACTCCTTGTACTCAATTGAATGTTTAAACTTTAATCACTTTATTTGTCTTCTTTAAATCTTACAAAGATTTTAGTACATATATAAGGTTTGAAACCTCATAAATTGTTATTTGCCTGGAGCAATCTCTAAATATTAGGAGGTCTGCGACCCCATTTGTTAAAAAGTTTAAATGATCTATATTTGTCAGAAAAATATATATTTATTAAAGTTATTAACTTCTTTTGAATTGTTAAATAAATTAAGCGTTTCTTTTTGCCTTTCTCATTTTTCTAATACAACGGTTAGGCAAGATCCTGTCTTCCCTGACTCTTCCCAAGTTCATGCCATCGTTAATACAGAACAAATCTGCAATTATTTGTATTGCCAGACTGTCACCCTTCCCTATAGTAGTCTTATGCGTGCTTGGGAGGAAATACACTAAAGCCTTTCTCTGGCAAACCGCCCAAGTCTTAGCTGCGGTTCCCGTCAGCTTCGACCAAGCTCGTACCCACTTTAGGTATCAGAGAGCGGATTTTCAGTGGAAACCGCCTCTAAATGCATTAAAGGTTAAATTTATAACTTTTGTGGAACTCTCATCCTATTTCTCTATCCTTTTTCTCCAGTCCGAAACCCACTTCCTTTTCTTAATCATCTTCCCTTGGTGGGTGGGTTATTCCTCAGCCAATAATCTACCCAGTACCGAGTCGGCAAATACTTTTATTGGACATGTGTAGAAACATGAGCGAAGAATAGCAGGAGGGATGAGTGGTCATAAATGCACTTAGCAGGATTCCAGGGAGTGCCGAGGTTGTACGTGTACCGTGAGAAGACAAGCGAGGGCTAGGCCGACAGGTCGTTGAACGCAAGAATTGGTGTGAGAAAATTGCAGTTTGGCAAGGACACAGCTTCAGTTTTGGTACCGCCCAGATGCGACCTACTTAAGAATTAATGACCGGAGATCAATGAGAGTTGCATAAATGGAAGCGGGAGACTCTCAACCTCCCAGAAATGTAATTTGGTGCAATTTGGATGTAAGACTGATTTAATTCAGTATAATATGCCTAATGTGGGGGAGTTTCAGCGTCAGCCAATGAGAGGATAAGCGTCACCAAGCCGTGTTTTGCGCGTAAATTGGCAGACAATGAGGGATGATTACTGAGTTCATTTGATAAGAAGCCCACGATCGATTCTTGGAAAGGACATCACCAATGAGACATTGGGCTTACGACGAGTTCAGTGATATAAGTCAATTCTGGACAGAGCTATTATTTTGGAAATAAATCTCATATTTCCCCTTCCCAGGACCAGTTATGCTTCAATTACTTAAATAGCTCCATCTGGGAGAGTGAAGTCAGTCGATTTTGTGATTCTGTTACGGACACTTCACGTCAGTCGAGTTCGTGATTTGGACTCTGTTGTTTTACGTGTCCAGTGGTAAAAATTGAGACAATGTGGCGCCGCTTTTGAGATCATGTCTAGATACTATAACATACAAGTGCGAGTTCTGGTCAGTGTCGAGATAAGATATTGATATTCGCACTAGTTCGCGAGTGCAAGTTCGGATGAGAAATAGGCTAGCCATTGCGCTAGGTAAACATATAAGTTGTGTCGATAGGAGCTACGGCGGACAATCTGGATGAATTGAGTAGTTCAGGTGGTAGCTATTTAGGGGAATGATAGGGTTATCGGCTCGGAACAGTGAGCACGAGTTACCTTCTTGTATGTTGCATTAAGTAACTGTGTATTCTGTGTTCATCCTTATCACGAGGTACCCGAAACAAGAAGAATCTGATGCTGCAATTGGAACAATGGAAGGATCTTCAAACGTGGAATTCGTCATGTGTGAAATGATGGCGTAAACCAAACCCGTTGGACACGCTGCAATGATGGAGAGGATCTGGGACCCAGGAATAGTGATAAGTACAGCAAATTATCTTGCATAATTTAGTTAGGGGTGTACGGGTCAACATGAGTGCAATGGCTGTGTACATATTCATCTCCTAATGTTAGTTGTGTTTCTGTTGTTGTTGTTGTGTTTGTTGATACAACGTGCGTGTGAATATGTATCGTGTGGTCAAGGGTTTCAGTGTAGTTTGGGAGAGTAACATTCAGGGGAAATCTGGCCATCAGCTTCTGTCACTGTAAATAAATTTTTAGTTGAGAAGGTGGGGGAGAGTTTGTGCATTTGTCGTAAGCAAACCAGAGCATATTGAATATTTGTGTGGTAAATAAGGTTCGTGGATCGCCTGTGGTAAGTTCTACCAGGTAATGGTTTTTTCAATCTTCGATCGGTGACGGACAAGGCAGGCAAACCCGGCGATTTGAGGTATATAAAATGGAGTCTTACTGGGTGTACTAATGCATATCGGTAAGTCGCGGATGCTGTGCCCACGTGTATTTGGTTGAGTTGATGGATGATGGTGCCCACCCATATTGGTAAGTTGTGGATGTTCAAAACCACGTAAGTATTTTGATAATTCCGTGGATGAGGTAATTTCCACGATGTAAAAATCACGGCCGTGATGCTGGGGTCGTTCTGCGCCCGTAGGCAGCGTGATAAGTGATGATTCTGCGAGGCTTGTTGAATTGAGCCATATTGAGCACGTGCTTTAGTCAGTACACGTCAGCTGAGGTTGTAGTGAAAGCAGGTCCACTCCTCGCTGAGGAGTGCCTTTGCTTGGCCTTGAGTCTGTCCGAGGTTATTTGGTAAAAGTTAAATGGCTGGTTTGTCTATATATTTTGTTGTTATTGATTCTGGGATTCCGGTTTGTTGTGCTTTTGATTTTATTGTGGACCCACGTTACCAGTGCATTAGATTTTGTACCCTCTGGGTGGCCGCTAGACGGTTATAATTGATGTCTCGATAAATGTTTCACACGGGAACAATTGTATGTGAATGAGGTAGGCACGTTGTACTTAAATGTAGTGTTTGTGTGGCCGCACTGCATGCTGACCGTACACGACCCTAACGGAGGTCGTGAAGGGAGGTCTGTTTGCCAAACGGAACGATCTCGTCTGTACGATTAACTTTTTCCAAATAGAGAGCGTTAAAATGAGATTCCAGCTTGTGAAATTTAATTGTTTTGATGCTCCGTTGGAGTGTATAGTGTTCTGATCTGATTAACGTAATGATTCAACTCATGTGGCATTAATTTAATCTTTTGATGTTGCATTTTGAACTCACCTGGGGTGAGAACGCGCCACTTTGATTTTTGATTTAATTTTATTTGGATTTGTGTTTTATTTGGAGTTCCATGATCCTGTAGTGTTTGGTCAAGGGAAAGCCGAGGCTTTGCCCGAATTAATTAGATTAAGGTACCCTGGTCGTACCATCTCTGTGGACTTTATGGCAGAGAAGGATAGTGATGACGCAGTTTATTTTGTTGTGGTTTTACGTTGGTTTTGGGTTGTTTATTAGGGGAATGTTTTCTTTTATTCCATCTTGTTGTACTTCTGAGAATAAATTTTGTTTCCTTGTTCCCCTGGCATATGATTTATAGTTTTAAGTTCCCATGATCCAAATTTCGAAATTCCTAGGATGTAAAGTGTTAATTAGCCACCGAACGAGCCACGCCCGAGATAAGATTCAGCATCCTAGAGGACCTTTGGAAGGGTACAGTATGAGGACTGGAACGTGGTCTACTCAGCCTCGGGTGGCCAAAATGAGTAGAGGGGGTTTGATTCCCACCTCAGCCATCCTCGAAGTGGTTTTCCGTGGTTTCCCACTTCGTCTTCAGGTAAATGCCGGGATGGTTACTACTGTAAGGCCACGGCCGCCTCCTTCCCATTTCCTTGCCTAACTGTCCCACTCTTCCCATCCCTCCATCAGGCCCCCTGTTCACTTTGCATGTGAGGCCGCCTGGGCGTAGTGTTGGTCACACACCCCAGTTGTATCCCGGACTCAGAGTCTCAAGCTCCAGGACACTGCCCTCAGTGGCGGTAGAGGTGGGATCCCTCGCTTAGTCCGTGAGAAAAGCCAACCCTGGAGGGTAAAACGAAAGCGAATAGCGAATTATTTTAATATTAAATGTTAACAAAATGTCTTAGCATATCTTTAGGCTCGTATCACACGACACTCGCTGGCAAGGAAGCTGTTGTGATCGCTGGTACAAAATCCTGTATGATTCTGTTCATCCTCGTCAGTACACCTGCTTTTATGACCGAATTGAATCACACGCTAGCATTTAATGCGCCAAGTTGTATGAAATGAAACATGGCGAAGGGTTGTCGTTTGAGGGTATTATTTGCAGTTCATTCTCCTTATTAACGCAAAGCGGTCGCAAAACTTGCTTTAAGTAAATTTCAAACCATGCCAGGTACTGAATGAATACATTCCAATCAATATTTAAGATCTAACTGTAATAATTGAATATTTTACCATACGCATTAATAAGAAGCGCAACAAAGAGCAATAGAATATGGTGGAAGAGTGTGCGAATGGTATCGCACCCACTCACTCTTTTGGAGATCCAGGGTTCAAGACTATACAACGGCGGAAATTTTTAATTCTTTTTTATTTATTTATTTATTTATTTATTTAGTCAATTTACCCTCTAGGTTGGTGGTTCCCACGGACTCAGCGAGGGAACTCACCACTACCGCTTCTATGGGCAGTGTCCTGGAGCCTGGAACATCTGGTCGGGATGGATACAACTGGGGAGGTGTTATCAGCACTTCGCCCAGGCGGCCTCGCCTGCAAAGCGAACAGGGGCCACATGAGGGATGGGAAGATTGGGATGGATAGGCGAGGACGAGGGAAGGAGGCGGCCGTGGCCTTACAGTAGGTACCATCCCGCCACTTGCCTGACGACGAAGAGGGAAACCACGGAAAACCACTTCGAAGATGGCTGAGGTGGGAATCGAACCCCCTCTACTCATTTGGACCACCCGAGGCTGAGTAGACCCCGTTGCAGTCCTCATACCACTTTTCAAATTACGTGGCAGAGCCGGGAATCGAACCCAGGACCTCCGAGGCGGCAGCTAACGACGCTGACCGCTACGCTACGGAGGTGACTTAATTTTCCCTAAATACTGTTCAAAACCATGGATGGATACTATTCGTGATTATTAGAATTTTAATAGTTCAATATTTATCCCAGAATAATAATAATAATAATAATATGACACGTTCTGTATTTACTGCCTTGAAGCGTGGCTCAGTGGCAACGTTCTCGCTTGCTGTGCCCAAGGTTGCAGGTTCGTATCCTGGCGCAGTCAGCTGGCATTTGAGGGAGCCGTGTCAGTAGATTTACTGTGCTTTTCGTACAGACGCCGTTGAAGGAAATTATAGTTTCGGTCTGATGTATTTATTCGTGAGCCTGTCATCTGTGCGAAAAGCGCTTGCTATACACATACAGTAATAGTTAGTTAGTTAGTTAGTAAGGTTTTAAAGGGCGGAACTACGAGGTAATCTGCCCCAAACATACAGTAGATACAGATAATTATAATGTTACTGGTTTTACGTCCCTTTTAACTACTCTTGCTTTTAGAGACGCCGGGGTTCCGTAATTTTGCTCCGAAGGGGATCTTTAACGTGCCAGAATACCTTGCATTCGTTCTACAGATCATGATGTCGTCGTCCAATCTGGCTACGTACCATCAGATAAGTACGGTCCTTATCAGGACGAAATAAAAAATCACTCGTTGGAACAGATAGATAAGCGTCCTTAATACCTCCACAACAAACGACATTAAGCCAAAAAGAAATGTACTAGTTCGAGGTGAGAACCTACTACAATGCGACTTCGTTGACGCTACTCTAGCAATTCATGATTTAGCCACCATAGCTACCGAGAACCATGGTGTATTGCTGGCATGAATTGAATCTATTCATAGGCACTCCCTGTCCAAACGTAAGAAGGTGTTATTCGGAACTTTGATAGCTTCAATCATGCATCATATTTGAGGTCATTGAAATAACACTGCCACTATCGATTTCTACTATATTGGTGAGCATGTATTTAACGGTAATGTAGTACTAAGGTCGTAAAGGAGCAGGTACTAATGTTTTAGGATGACTGTGATATACGCGTTAGTTGGGTTGCCTTACTCCAAAAAAAATAAGGGGCTGGTGGACCACTCTGTATATACCGTATATATATTATAGGTATCTACTGCAAACGGACCAATAAAATGTCACACATTGCTAACACTATAAAAAACTTATATTTTTTTTAAACTTGCTAGTCCACCCAGCTCGTCTTTACCCACGAACATTGCGAGGAATCATTCCTCTTCCGTAACAAGGGCGGTGTCTGGGAGCTGAACACATTCTGATATTGTATCAGTCTGTCAGCACACAAAATTATTCCAATTACTGGAATATATATCTTAATCATATATAATTTATTTCAGGTATTTTTTAAACATATTCCATTTATAGGAATTACTTTGTGTAGACCGACTGAAAGTTATAACATCAACTGTCAATGAGGCAAAACTGAGAAAGCTATGAACACATTTGGTCATCAGATACAACTGGGTGTGGTGATAGGCCGAACACCCAGGCGACCGCTAACTTGGCTCAAATTAAGGAAGGGTCAGGGAAGGCCTGTTTACCATCTCTTGATGAATGTCTGTTGGCACAGGCTAGAGTAAAATGTGGCTCAGTCTCATTCATGGCTGGGGTTATATGGAAGCTACTGAGCTATGGGTGGTGTCTGGTGTTGAGTAATGGCATTTGGGACACAACCAGTGCTTGTAGATGTTGTTAAAGATGCTACTCATAGGGTCAGTGCTGTTGTTCTGACTCAGTAAAAAGGCAAGGACAAACTACCTCACTCCTCACCTGCCTAGTACTTTTTGAGGATCCAACCAGCCTCCGGGCTGACTATCTAACAGGGATGCTGGAGGGAAGGAATCATCCTGGAGGTGGTGAAACCACGAAGACCATTTTTAGGACGGCGGAGGTGGGATTCGAACCCACGCTCTCCCAATACCACTGAGACATGAGGTAGCACGTTAGCGCTTTCTGTCACCACGGCCGGTTATAAATTATATAATAAAATAAATGAACTTTAATGGCCTAAATCATACTGTCATAATAATGTTACAATGGGAAATACAAACTGTATTCAAGTAAATGTAGACGCGCGAAGATGGAAAATAGCAAGAAGGAGAGGAAGAAGAAGCTTTATTAAAGCTGCTTGAGGAATTGACTTCGCCATTGCCAAAACGCCGAGTTCTGATTGGTGTCGTTTGAGTTGAAGAATTACAAAATCAACTATCAAAGTTCAATGGAAAAATGTTGGGGCTGTTTTCATTTGCGTATTGTGTGTTTCTCTACATATCAAGTTGACTAGCTGTACACATATTTAGATAGGTCTACATTTCCTTTTTTCCAATGAAATCCACATTTTAAGTTCTGTTCTTCAAGTGATTTATGCTGTGCCTTCAGAGGAGCGAGCAACAAACAACTCTTCTCGTCCGAAGACTGGCTAATATAAATAATCCTTCTTCCTCCAACGTTTGATGGTTGTTGTATAAATTAAGGGATGGGACATCGAGGTCATCTGTCCCTACTCCAGTGCATGTGGTTGTAGCAATTTGCATTGTCTGTTTAAACGAGAATGACCAAGTCATATCTGATGTCATGAAAATCAAACTAGGTACGAGGCCAGTTCCTCCAATTGTGAGGAACCTTCACCCACAGTCCCGAATGACTTTTCAATAGCTCCCAATCACCCTTGGCTTATTCCTGTACGCGTTATACATTTTTTGCCGCTTGACATGATCTTTTAATATGATGTGAACGAAATTTGCGTCATGAAAAGACACGCTGTTATAAATATCCTTTTACATAATTACTTACAGTAGTATTTCGTTCTACATTTTACATGCAAAATTCCGTTCTTTAAGTGATTTCATTCTAAGCCTTCAGAAGAGTGCGTTCGTGAATGAGCAACATACAACTGTTCTAAGTACTGACTTGCCTGAGTGGATCATTAATGCGAAATAGGATGATGTTACTTTTGTAGACATTGTATAGCGGTCGACGCTTGTATATACCAGGCTGGACAGCAATTTGACACTGATGACAAGGTTATTACATTGCTGTCTCACTGCGACGCGATGTGGGAGGATAGTCGCTTCAGAAGATGACATCAGTTAAGCTAGGAAGTAGAATACAGTAGATAGCTGTTGCGCTTTTTGTACCATCTTAAGCTTCCTGGAGATAATGCGATTCTAAGTACTGAATAGCCTGGGTGGATATTCCCAAGTGATCATTAATGCGAAATAGGATGTTACTTTTGTCTTTGGTGACATTTTTGAGCAATGTGTTGAGGGAAACCACCTGCATTATTTGACCCTAGTAGTTCAATGAACCTCCAACGTCTTGCTCTGTGGGAGAGATGGAAACATTCAGCATACAGTCATGTGATTTCAACCTTCAAACTTCATATGATCCGTGAATAAAACTCAATTCCTAGGTATCAGTGCTCCTAATTTAGTGATTCTTTTGGCTAGATCTAGGTTTAAATTTCTTGTAGTTCCAAGATATGCGCGCCTTGTTTCAAAGCTAAAGGAATATATGGTTGAAGAGATATGAGCATTTTACACCTACTGTATTAACATGCTCAAACGGAGGTTGGTCCCAAAACCATGGAGGGGATTTCTGTGCTAGGGAATGGTAGAACGTTCAGACCGTTGTTTACAGAGACTGGCTTTATCAAACATAGAATGGTGTATCTGGTTTATTTTCCACTGTATTGCGTCAGTCAATAAAAGTTAATTGGGCTGCCGTAATCATGTGTATCTTACTCTTTTGAATGCCCCTTGTATATGCAACCTCAAGTGTTCCCTACTGTCCACCAAAATATTATGTGCACTCGAGTTTGAAGGTTGTTTGTGAAGTAACCAATAGACCTACATAAAATCCAATAACATCATCCTTGTAGTCTACGTTATTTCATGTAGGTTTGGAATTTTTAATGTATATTTTAATATTTTTTATCGCAGTTGGAACACAAAACGTGCCCGTTTTAAGCGTGTTTCAACCATGTGTCACATTTAAGAATTATTATCTCAAAACTCCGTCATCAGATCGAATGCAAATTTTAACACAATATACATTGGAATGTTGTATAACTGGTTTATTAATTTCAAAATTTTGTGTGTCCAAGAAACAAAGTTGTTATCACTTTTGTAAGGTAACTTTTTCGCGACTCGGGGTCGTTGGAAAATATAGTTCTTGGTCACGTTGTAATCCTTATACATCAAACGTTACGCTGTATGACCGTGAAATACGTAAATTAATTCAATTACTTTTATTTCGTGTTTTTTTTTTTTTTTTTTACCCTCCAGGTTGGTGGAACCCACGGACTCAGCGAGGGAACTCACCACTACCGCCTCTACGGGCAGTGTCCTAGAGCGGGGAACATCGAATCGGAAGGGATACAACTGGTGAGGTGCGATTGGCACCTCGCCCAGGCGGCCTCACCTGCAAAGCGAACAGGGGCCTCATGAGGGAAGGTAAGGGATGGTTAGGATGGATAGGCAAGGAAGAGGGAAGGAGGCGGCCGTGGCCTTGAAGAAGGTACCATCCCGGCATTTGCCCGAAGACTAAGTGGGAAAACACGGAAAACCACTTCGAGGATGGCTGAGGAGGAATCGAACCCCCTCTACTCATTTGGGCCACCCGAGGCTGAGTAGACCCGGTTCCAGTCCTCGTACCACTTTTCAAATTTCGTGGCAGAGCCGGGAATCGAACCCAGGATTCCGGGGCGGCAGCTAACCATGCTGACCGCTACGCTACGGAGGCGACGCTTTGTATTTGTACGGGGAAATAAGACATGGTTCACCAGCTAGCCGCTCCGGGGAAAGCTGTACAGCGTAGCCAAGATGGAGCCCATCACGCGTCATGGCTCGCCTCGCTGGAAAGTGACGGGCTCCATATTTTGGTGTTGATACTGCTTTGACACATTCTCATTCTGGTTTCCTTTCAATTGTATTTATCCTAAGGGCGTGGTGGTGCAGTAGTCAAGCTGCTTGCCTTTCACAAAGGTGGATCAGGTTCGATTCCCGGTCAATGCATGTGAGATTTTCAAAGTGAAATGTCACGTCCTGTGGTTCAGATTCCACGTAAAATTGGAGGTCTCGTGGCTCATAATCGCAAGATCAACAGTCACGTAAAACTGCAGTAGGTCTACAAACTCCCTTACTTTCCTTTTGTTTGTCTTAAGACAGGTCCCCTGTTTATTTATTAACTTAGCGTATGTCTTTTAGTGCCAGAAGTGTCCGAGGACATGTTCGGCTCGCCAGAGGCTGTAGCTGCTTCAAGTGGACACCCATGGGGTGAACTACAAGCTGCAAGCTCCGTTCAATTTCAAGTAGTTCCAACTTTCGCTACCAGATGTCACTGACGCCGAGTGGAGAACGTTGGACCTTTCATAGAGCGTTTCAACGAAATTTAACCTAGAAATTTAGCTTCACACAAGTTTAGTTAGTGGAAGGATCATTTACATGCCATAAATATATGACATGGGACCAGCGGCTTTACTTCCCCTCTGAAGGAAGGCATACTGAAGGATTTTAACGCTCTTAAAAAATCTGACGACTTTGGCCGGGTTTGAACCTGCATTCTTGGACACAGCAGTTCAGCATGCTACCAACTACGCCACCGAAATACATGTTGGGGTTATGAACTACTGTACAAAGAATAGCTACAGCATACACAGAGTAGCTGCCGTAGCAAGGCGACGGGTCCAGCATGCTGCCTATAATGCCGGAAGCAGAAAGGGATTAGAGTAGATGTTGAAAGTATTGTTACGGCTGTGAGTTTGTGTCATCGCTCGCCGCATGAGTCACAACTGCCCCAGGGCTGGGCTGTGCCCTGCATCCTGTATTGCGTGCGCCTTATGCAACAGGGCTACTAGGACAAAGGGATAGTCCAGAATATTCGTGACTGGACCAGCGATGGAAACCTCGAGAAGCCGTGGACCCTGGATGGATCTAGAAGCATTTATTGAGTCACCGGCCTGCTATATAAGTGCGACCTGTCAAGCAGTGGTTGTTGTTGTGTTTTATGAGCTAGTGCGGGTATTTATCCCGGGCGACAGAAGTGTGGTGACTTGCGAAATCCCTAGTGAAGCTGATTCTCTTGACAGCGAGGAAGTGATTGTGGTGCTTGTGAAACAGTGTATAGTACAGTGACGGACCTAGTGCAGCTATTTCCAGCTAGCGTACTGGACCGGACTCATTAGCGAAGAGGATTAACTGTGGTCTGTTGTCAAGTGAAAGGGAAAGTATTCTCGACGTGAGGAAACTGGAGTAAGGTAATAATTACTGTTGAGTAGTGTATTTTTCTGGCTGCAAGTACCACCAACAAAAACGTAGCCGAAGGACATCCGGAGAGGCGGACCGGAAGAGGACTACCGACTTGCTGGACCTGCCGTAAGAGAGGCCACCTGAGCAAGGACTGCGGTGATCGCCGCCGCCAAGGTTTTCCGTCGGGACAGTCAGTCGTAGGGAAACCGCGCGGCCCAGGAAAGCAAGTATCAGCCAGCCTAGGGGGGCAAAGGTTGGCTTGTGGCAGTCGTCAAGCCCCGGCAGTCCAAGTTCGTGTGACGCAGTTACGGAGGGATAATAACAGCCTGATGGTCGACGGAGTCGTCAACGGAGAGAGCTGGCCCATGCTAATCGACACGGGAGCATCGAGGACCATCGTCAGCCCCACCGTGATCCCGAAGTGGAGAGTTCAACCCACACAAAGGAACCTCCAGCTAATAACCGCGACTGGAGAGACCGCACCGGTACATGGCGAAGCATCACTGGAGTTCGTCATTGGTCGACGGGCGATAAAGCATCCAGTGCTTGTGGCCGACGTATCAAATGAAGTGATCATTGGACTGGACTTCCTGGACCAGAACAACATCATCTTGGATCTGAGTACCAACACTCTGCACTTTGGAGGTGAGGAACTTGCTTTGCAACCTGCGCACGAGTCCATCACCGCACGACGAGTAAGGCTGAGAGAAGACGTCATCGTTCCCGCCAGGACGGAGGTCAGCGCTGCCGTAATTGTCGACGGAACTGCTGAGAGAGTGGCGGCTGTCATCGAGCCAAAATATAAGGACATCCAGACAAAAGGATTGCTAGTTGCCAAGACTCTCATCAACACGACGTCTCGGCCGTACGTCCGCCTGTCCAACCTGAACGACTACGACATTACGGTTCACCGGGACACCAACCTAGGAGTCTGCGAGCCCGTTACCTGGATTGCCCGCATCACAGATACGACGGACGGACACCTGCAGACGGACAACCGAAGAAGACGCACACTGCCAGAAGAACTACAGAAGCTGTACCAAGGATCCCAGGACCATTTAGACGAGGAACAATCACGCCAACTTCAGGACCTGCTACGCGAATTCCAGGACGTCTTCTCCGTGGGGAGCAAAGACTTCGGCAGGACAAGCTTGGTTCATCACAGAATCGACGTTGGGGACAGCGCACCGATTAGGGCCCCATTCAGACGTGTCCCGCTCGCCAAGCAAGCCGAAGTCGACCGGATGGTAGAAGAGATGAAGGAGCAAGGGGTGATCGAGCCATCACATAGTCCTTGGAGTTCTCCGGTCGTGCTAGTGAAGAATAAGGACGGTTCCACCAGGTTCTGCGTGGATTACAGGCGGGTGAATGACGTCACGAAGAAGGACAGCTACCCTCTACCCCGGATCGACGACACCCTGGACACCATATCAGGGTCGAGATGGTTCTCCACCTTGGATTTGAAGAGTGGCTACTGGCAGGTGGAGGTCCACCCTAAGGACCGCGAGAAAACAGCGTTCTCTGTGGGCAGCGGGCTCTGGCAGTTCACCGTCATGCCATTCGGTCTGTGCAACGCCCCTGCGACCTTCGAAAGTCTAATGGAGTCCATTCTGAGGGGACTACACTGGAAGACCTGCCTGGTCTACCTAGACTACGTCATCGTTCTGGGGAGAAGCTTCGAGGAGCATTACAGCAACCTGAAGGAGATCTTGTTGAAGCTACGGGCTGCCCAGCTGATGTTGAGCCCCAAGAAATGTCAGCTCTTCCAGAAGCGGGTCCAGTACCTTGGGCATATCGTCTCCGAGGAAGGGGTGCGCACCGACCCAGAGAAGACCGCAGCTGTGCGGGAGTGGCCAGTTCCGAAGGACAAGTCCCAACTACGAAGCTTCCTGGGACTCTGCACTTATTACCGTCGCTTCGTGAGAGGATTCGCCGACATCGCCAAACCTTTACATCGACTGACTGAGAAGGACCAACTCTTCACGTGGACAGCAGAATGCCACAGTGCCTTCGAACAACTCAAGCAGGCTCTGTGCACCGCGCCTATTCTGGCCTACCCCAGACCTGGAACAAGGTTCATCGTCGATACCGATGCCAGCGACTTTGGCATAGGGGGAATCCTGTCGCAAGTAGTGGACGGCGAGGAGAGAGTAGTGGTCTACTTCAGCAAGGCCTTGTCAAAGCCAGAAAGGAACTACTGCATCACCAGGAAGGAGCTGCTCGCCATCGTGAAGACCATTGAACACTTCCACAAGTACCTGTACGGGCAAGAATTTCTCATCAGGACCGACCATGCATCCCTGCGGTGGCTCCTGAACTTCAAGCAGCCCGAGGGTCAACTTGCGCGGTGGTTAGAGAGGCTTCAACAGTACAACTTTGAGATTCAGCACAGGAAAGGCCAGATGCATTCTAACGCCGACGCCCTGTCACGAAGACCGTGCCCCGAAGACCTTCTGTGCCCGAAGGGAGGAGAACACCGGGATACTGTGCCGAAGGACTACCGTGGAATTTCAAGGGGGCTGGAGCCGCGAATCTTTCACGCGGGCTCAAGCAGAAGATGATGACCTGGGACTGATAGCCGAATGGAAGAGGGCCTGAGTCCCCAGACCCGGGTGGAACATTGTGAGTGACTGCAGCCCAAAGTTTAAGTCCTACTGGGCACAGTGGGACTCGCTGATTTTAAGGGATGGCCTCATCTGCCGTACCTGGGAGAGCACCGACGGGAAGACATCTCGGAAACAAGTCACCGTTCCAAAGGCTATGACGGAGGAAGTCCTGAAGGAAGTTCATGGAGGATCAACTGGTGAACACTTAGGGATAAAGAAGACCCTGGAGAAGCTGAGAGAGCGGTTCTACTGGATCGGATGCCGAACAGACGTGGAGAACCACTGCGCGAGGTGCCACGATTGCGCAGCCAGCAAGGGCCCAGGACGAAGACGACGGGGTCCACTGAATACCTACAACGTGGGCGGTCCCATGGAGAGAGTGGCCATCGATGTTGCTGGGCCATTCCCGTTAAGCGAGGCAGGGAACCGCTACATATTATTCGTCAGCGACTACTTTACCAAATGGCCGGAGGCGTATGCGCTCCCTAACCAAGAAGCCGCGACGATCGCAGAGACCCTGGTGAAGGAATTCGTCAGCCGGTACGGAGTACCCCTGGAGCTGCACTCCGACCAAGGGAGGAACTTCGAGTCGCAGGTGTTCCAGAACCTATGCCAGCTGCTGGGAATCTGGAAGACAAGGACAACGCCGCTACACCCTCAGTCCAAAGGGATGGTAGAGCGATTCAACCGCACCATCGAGAACCATCTCCGAATAGTTGTCAGCGAGCACCAGAGGGATTGGGACAAGCATCTTCCACTATTTCTCCTGGCCTACCGCGCCGCCGTGCATGAAGCCACCGGGTGCACACCAGCCCGGGCCATGTTTGGGAGGGAGCTCCGTCTACCTGTCGATCTTGCCTTCGGCCGACCTTGGAATGATCCGATCCCGGTAAGCCAGTATTGTCAAGAACTGGTCGACCAACTGGAGGACGTGCACGCGTTCGCGAGGAGGAAACTGCGGATCGAGACCGACCGAATGAAGACCCGATACGACCAGCAGACGGATGCCGGAGGATTCCACGAGGACGACCTGGTCTGGCTCTTCAACCCATTACGGAAGAAAGGCCTGTCACCCAAACTGCAGAAGTCCTGGGAGGGCCCGTACCGAGTCGTGAAACGGATCAACGATGTCGTCTACAGGATCCAGCGGAGCCCGAGGGCGAAGATGAAGATCGTGCATCGAGATCGCCTGGCAGCCTACGGAGGGACACAGACGGACCAATGATTGATCGGGACGATCAGCCTTTTTAGGAAGGGGGTGGTGTTACGGCTGTGAGTTTGTGTCATCGCTCGCCGCATGAGTCACAACTGCCCCAGGGCTGGGCTGTGCCCTGCCTCCTGTATTGCGTGCGCCTTATGCAACAGGGCTACTAGGACAAAGGGATAGTCCAGAATATTCGTGATTGGACCAGCGATGGAAACCTCGAGAAGCCGTGGACCCTGGATGGATCTAGAAGCATTTATTGAGTCACCGGCCTGCTATATAAGTGCGACCTGTCAAGCAGTGGTTGTTGTTGTGTTTTATGAGCTAGTGCGGGTATTTATCCCGGGCGACAGAAGTGTGGTGACTTGCGAAATCCCTAGTGAAGCTGATTCTCTTGACAGCGAGGAAGTGATTGTGGTGCTTGTGAAGCAGTGTATAGTACAGTGACGGACCTAGTGCAGCTATTTCCAGCTAGCGTACGGGACCGGACTCATTAGCGAAGAGGATTAACTGTTGTCTGTTGTCAAGTGAAAGGGAAAGTATTCTCGACGTGAGGAAACTGGAGTAAGGTAATAATTGCTGTTGAGTAGTGTATTTTTTCTGGCTGCAAGTACCACCAACAAAAACGTAGCCGAAGGACATCCGGGGAGGCGGCCCGGAAGAGGACTACCGACCTGCTGGACCTGCCGTAAGAGAGGCCACCTGAGCAAGGACTGCGGTGATCGCCGCCGCCAAGGGTTTCCGTCGGGACAGTCAGTCGTAGGGAAACCGCGCGGCCCAGGAAAGCAAGTATCAGCCAGCCTAGGGGGGCAAAGGTTGGCTTGTGGCAGTCGTCAAGCCCCGGCAGTCCAAGTTCGTGTGACGCAGTTACGGAGGGATAATAGCAGCCTGATGGTCGACGGAGTCGTCAACGGAGAGAGCTGGCCCATGCTAATCGACACGGGAGCATCGAGGACCATCGTCAGCCCCACCGTGATCCCGAAGTGGAGAGTTCAACCCACACAAAGGAACCTCCAGCTAATAACCGCGACCGGAGAGACCGCACCGGTACATGGCGAAGCATCACTGGAGTTCGTCATTGGCCGACGGGCGATAAAGCATCCAGTGCTTGTGGCCGACGTATCAAATGAAGTGATCATTGGACTGGACTTCCTGGACCAGAACAACATCATCTTGGATCTGAGTACCAACACTCTGCACTTCGGAGGTGAGGAACTTGCTTTGCAACCTGAGCACGAGTCCATCACCGCACGACGAGTAAGGCTGAGAGAAGACGTCATCGTTCCCGCCAGGACGGAGGTCAGCGCTGCCGTAATTGTCGACGGAACTGCTGAGGGAGTGGCGGCTGTCAACGAGCCAAAATATGAAGACATCCAGACAAAAGGATTGCTAGTTGCCAAGACTCTCATCAACACGACGTCTCGGCCGTACGTCCGCCTGTCCAACCTGAACGACTACGACATTACGGTTCACCGGGACACCAACCTAGGAGTCTGCGAGCCCGTTACCTGGATTTCCCGCATCACAGATACGACGGACGGACACCTGCAGACGGACAACCGAAGAAGACGCACACTGCCAGAAGAACTACAGAAGCTGTACCAAGGATCCCAGGACCATTTAGACGAGGAACAATCACGCCAACTTCAGGACCTGCTACGCGAATTCCAGGACGTCTTCTCCGTGGGGAGCAAAGACTTCGGCAGGACAAGCTTGGTTCATCACAGAATCGACGTTGGGGACAGCGCACCGATTAGGGCCCCATTCAGACGTGTCCCGCTCGCCAAGCAAGCCGAAGTCGACCGGATGGTAGAAGAGATGAAGGAGCAAGGGGTGATCGAGCCATCACATAGTCCTTGGAGTTCTCCGGTCGTGCTAGTGAAGAATAAGGACGGTTCCACCAGGTTCTGCGTGGATTACAGGCGGGTGAATGACGTCACGAAGAAGGACAGCTACCCTCTACCCCGGATCGACGACACCCTGGACACCATATCAGGGTCGAGATGGTTCTCCACCTTGGATTTGAAGAGTGGCTACTGGCAGGTGGAGGTCCACCCTAAGGACCGCGAGAAAACAGCGTTCTCTGTGGGCAGCGGGCTCTGGCAGTTCACCGTCATGCCATTCGGTCTGTGCAACGCCCCTGCGACCTTCGAAAGTCTAATGGAGTCCATTCTGAGGGGACTACACTGGAAGACCTGCCTGGTCTACCTAGACTACGTCATCGTTCTGGGGAGAAGCTTCGAGGAGCATTACAGCAACCTGAAGGAGATCTTGTTGAAGCTACGGGCTGCCCAGCTGATGTTGAGCCCCAAGAAGTGTCAGCTCTTCCAGAAGCGGGTCCAGTACCTTGGGCATATCGTCTCCGAGGAAGGGGTGCGCACCGACCCAGAGAAGACCGCAGCTGTGCGGGAGTGGCCAGTTCCGAAGGACAAGTCCCAACTACGAAGCTTCCTGGGACTCTGCACTTATTACCGTCGCTTCGTGAGAGGATTCGCCGACATCGCCAAACCTTTACATCGACTGACTGAGAAGGACCAACTCTTCACGTGGACAGCAGAATGCCACAGTGCCTTCGAACAACTCAAGCAGGCTCTGTGCACCGCGCCTATTCTGGCCTACCCCAGACCTGGAACAAGGTTCATCGTCGATACCGATGCCAGCGACTTTGGCATAGGGGGAATCCTGTCGCAAGTAGTGGACGGCGAGGAGAGAGTAGTGGTCTACTTCAGCAAGGCCTTGTCAAAGCCAGAAAGGAACTACTGCATCACCAGGAAGGAGCTGCTCGCCATCGTGAAGACCATTGAACACTTCCACAAGTACCTGTACGGGCAAGAATTTCTCATCAGGACCGACCATGCATCCCTGCGGTGGCTCCTGAACTTCAAGCAGCCCGAGGGTCAACTTGCGCGGTGGTTAGAGAGGCTTCAACAGTACAACTTTGAGATTCAGCACAGGAAAGGCCAACTGCATTCTAACGCCGACGCCCTGTCACGAAGACTGTGCCCCGAAGACCTTCTGTGCCCGAAGGGAGGAGAACACCGGGATACTGTGCCGAAGGACTACCGTGGAATTTCAAGGGGGCTGGAGCCGCGAATCTTTCACGCGGGCACAAGCAGAAGATGATGACCTGGGACTGATAGCCGAATGGAAGAGGGCCTGTGTCCCCAGACCCGGGTGGAACATTGTGAGTGACTGCAGCCCAAAGTTTACGTCCTACTGGGCACAGTGGGACTCGCTGATTTTAAGGGATGGCCTCATCTGCCGTACCTGGGAGAGCACCGACGGGAAGACATCTCGGGAACAAGTCATCGTTCCAAAGGCTATGACGGAGGAAGTCCTGAAGGAAGTTCATGGAGGATCAACTGGTGGACACCTAGGGATAAAGAAGACCCTGGAGAAGCTGAGAGAGCGGTTCTACTGGATCGGATGCCGAACAGACGTGGAGAACCACTGCGCGAGGTGCCACGATTGCGCAGCCAGCAAGGGCCCAGGCCGAAGACGACGGGGTCCACTGAAGACCTACAACGTGGGCGGCCCCATGGAGAGAGTGGCCATCGATGTTGCTGGGCCATTCCCGTTAAGCGAGGCAGGGAACCGCTACATATTAGTCGTCAGCGACTACTTTACCAAATGGTCGGAGGCGTATGCGCTCCCTAACCAAGAAGCCGCGACGATCGCAGAGACCCTGGTGAAGGAATTCGTCAGCCGGTACGGAGTACCCCTGGAGCTGCACTCCGACCAAGGGAGGAACTTCGAGTCGCAGGTGTTCCAGAACCTATGCCAGCTGCTGGGAATCCGGAAGACAAGGACAACGCCGCTAAACCCTCAGTCCGACGGGATGGTAGAGTGATTCAACCGCACCATCGAGAACCATCTCCGAATAGTTGTCAGCGAGCACCAGAGGGATTGGGACAAGCATCTTCCACTATTTCTCCTGGCCTACCGCGCCGCCGTGCATGAAGCCACCGGGTGCACACCAGCCCGGGCCATGTTTGGGAGGGAGCTCCGTCTACCTGTCGATCTTGCCTTCGGCTGACCTGGGAATGATCCGATCCCGGTAAGCCAGTATTGTCAAGAACTGGTCGACCAACTGGAGGACGTGCACGCGTTCGCGAGGAGGAAACTGCGGATCGAGACCGACCGAATGAAGACCCGATACGACCAGCAGACGGATGCCGGAGGATTCCACGAGGACGACCTGGTCTGGCTCTTCAACCCATTACGGAAGAAAGGCCTGTCACCCAAACTGTAGAAGTCCTGGGAGGGCCCGTACCGAGTCGTGAAACGGATCAACGATGTCGTCTACAGGATCCAGCGGAGCCCGAGGGCGAAGATGAAGATCGTGCATCGAGATCGCCTGGCAGCCTACGGAGGGACACAGACGGACCAATGATTGATCGGGACGATCAGCCTTTTTAGGAAGGGGGTGGTGTTACGGCTGTGAGTTTGTGTCATCGCTCGCCGCATGAGTCACAACTGCCCCAGGGCTGGGCTGTGCCCTGCCTCCTGTATTACGTGCGCCTTATGCAACAGGGCTACTAGGACAAAGGGATAGTCCAGAATATTCGTGACTGGACCAGCGATGGAAACCTCGAGAAGCCGTGGACCCTGGATGGATCTAGAAGCATTTATTGAGTCACCGGCCTGCTATATAAGTGCGACCTGTCAAGCAGTGGTTGTTGTTGTGTTTTATGAGCTAGTGCGGGTATTTATCCCGGGCGACAGAAGTGTGGTGACTTGCGAAATCCCTAGTGAAGCTGATTCTCTTGACAGCGAGGAAGTGATTGTGGTGCTTGTGAAGCAGTGTATAGTACAGTGACAGACCTAGTGCAGCTATTTCCAGCTAGCGTACGGGACCGGACTCATTAGCGAAGAGGATTAACTGTGGTCTGTTGTCAAGTGAAAGGGAAAGTATTCTCGACGTGAGGGAACTGGAGTAAGGTAATAATTGCTGTTGAGTAGTTTATTTTTCTGGCTGCAATAAAATTAATTATTTCTTTAGGCAGTAATTGGTGTTGTGCTTTATACCCACCGTAATCCAGTTAACAAAGGTGCCACTAGGGGGTGGCACGTAACAGTGTCATCCTTCCGCTCGTATACAAGGTCGATAGCACGGAACACAGTAAGTTACAGTATGTTGTTACTCACTCGTCCAAACTCATCAACTGAAATACAAGTACAGTATCAGCCTGGATTACCTCTAGTGTGCACGGGACCGCTTTCTGTTGCCTCAGTTTAGCCTACGCATTGATACTCCGGTCTCAAAGACCTTGTGTTCGATTCCCACCTATGCCAAGAAATTTAATTCTGGTCAGAGGGCTAAAATGGAGTATACTCAGCTTCATGGGGCAGAACTGAGAAGAAGTGGGGTCGATTCCCAACTCAGCCATCCTGAAAGTGGTTTTCCGTGGTTTCCCTCTTCTACTCCAGGCAAATGACGGGATGGTTCCTATCTTAAGGCTACGGCCGACTCCTTCCCAATCCTCACGTAAAATGATATTGTCTTATGCAGCCCAACTAACGCGTGTTGTCAGGAAGGTCGATATTTATCTGCTTGCATCCCGTATGGTGTCAATGCACTGCAAATATATCCCGCAAACAATACTGAACACTGATATTTCTCCTACGTATTAGTCAGTAGTCACATGAAGGGAAGAAAATATTGTTCAGTATCGTTTGCAGGATATGTTTGCAGCACCATACGGGATGAAAGCTGAGAAATATCGACCTTCCTAATAACAACGCTAGTTGGGTTGCATAAAACAATATTATTATGGGCATCTGATTCACCTGATATACAGTACTATATAAACCCACACACGGGGCTAAATGACCACGTTGTCCAAGCCCCGGAAATGAAAAAAAAAGTTTTATGAAATCCATTCAGCAAGATCTTTCACACGACATCAAAATTATTCAAATCGGTCCACCAGAATTCTAGAAATGAGGAGGTGACAGGCAAAGACGAACATGTCCACAATTGAAGAAAAAAAAGAGATACAATATGGAACGGGACGTTCTAGATGAGCGGAATGTAAATAGATCGTGCCATTTAAGCAAACTTGAATATGTCCCATGATACAAGCCTGTGAAAATGAATGGTTCAGCTCAAACACGAACTTGTCCACATCTACATTTCCTGCAAAGACGAACTAGTCCATACGGCCACTAGGAAGCGCTGATTCATGTCACGTGACTTCCATTCCGTGCGAGACCAGACGTTCCCGCGCAGAGCAGCTGATATTAGCATTAGTTCCGTGCTTCTGTGCTCCGGCTTAATAATACGGTATTACATATTGCTATTAACATTATTACGTCAGTGTTGTTGCAGAATGGATGGAGAATGTGTTCGTGTGAAGACTACAAACAAGGGAAGCAGAAAGAGGAAAATGATGATGATGATGATGATGGTGATGATGATGATAATTGTTGTTTTAAGGGGCCTAACATCTAGGTTATCGGCCCCTAATGGTTTGGGTGATAGTGAAGGATGAGATGAGAGTGAAAAACTATAACTAATACTAACTACAAACTTACATACTAGAAGAAAAATGT
The DNA here is from genome assembly GCA_946902985.2 of Meconema thalassinum. Classification (NCBI taxonomy): domain Eukaryota; kingdom Metazoa; phylum Arthropoda; class Insecta; order Orthoptera; family Tettigoniidae; genus Meconema; species Meconema thalassinum. The sequence continues at coordinate 553,939,224 of OX336389.2, read as the reverse complement.
AAATAAGTAAAGGATAAGGCAAATAAAGGACAGGAAGAAAAGAAATGCCCTCAATCCTCGAAGAATGAGGATTGAGGGACTTGGAAGGAAGGAGAGCCATGAAAGGCATATAGGAAAGGGGGGAAAGAGGAGAGGACCCGCCCCAAGTTCATAGGAAAAAGCGAGCAAAACGGACCCAGCTGAGGAATCCCTCGGGGTCGCCAACTTCCAAACTCACCAGCCGTGAGCCCTTGAGGGTGTAGCATTATCCAGGGTGCACCAGAAGTGGTGGGGCTACATAAACCCTGCCTCCTTGAAGGCCTTGTGCAGAAGGCAGGAGATAACATGAAAAGAAAATGAAGGCTGACCCCTCGAAGAATGAGGGTATCAGGAAAGATGAGACAACGGCCAATTAAGACAGGAAAGTGAAGGACTCCCTAGGCCTCGGATACCCTAATGACATCGGGGGTCGGAAAAGAACAAGAGTTGACCAAGGGAGGAAGGCTGAGAGGAGCCTGGCACAAGTAAGTGGAAGTAATGCCGGACTCCGAAGGGGTCCCGTGGTCGCCAAACCACGTCCCGAAATATTGAAGGTGAAAATAAACCGCGTAAATTTATTGTCAATTACTTTATTTTGGTATCTTATGGCAACCATTAATGATTAAAATGTAAGCGATTATGAAAAAATAAAACACCTTCCTTTTGAAAATCATTCAAAGCCAAACTTTTCCAAACGGTTCATGCAAAAGAAAACATGTCCATAATTAAATGTGCCTTTTAAACAAATATTTTCATTGTAGATTTATTTGCAGTCATGAATTGCCCTTTTTGTATGAAAAAGAAATTGTTTGCATTTCAATATGTCATTTTCATTAACAAGTATGGCTGAAATACGTTTTTTGTTGATTGTGAAAAACTGTATTAGGTGGACATGTTCGTCTTTGCGTGTCACCTCCTCAAATAAGCCTGGCGTAGTCAACTGGCATATGAGGATGCGCAAATACGAGGGAGCCGTGTCAGTAGATTCACTGGCACGTAAAAATCCCCTTCGGGCAAAATTCTGGCACCCCGGCGTCTCTAAAAGCCAGAGTAGTTAAAAGGGACGTAATACCAATAACATTATTATTAGAAATAAGCGTTAACGTAAATAGCCATAGGTATGCATTTTCTTATGGCAACAAAGTAGCAGCTAATATAAACCTATTAAATTAAGTGCAGGTCTAATCAAAGCAGATAAGGCAGGCCTACAGTGGTTCAAATTGCTTGATTATCAGGTACGAAGTGAAGTGTAAAAACTTAAGGTTTCAGTTGTTTAAATGCTAAAAGAGAATTTCTTTAAGCCTATTTTTTAAAAACTTTCCATTAATCCCAGAATTCGTGGTGCTTCAGAGCTACGGTACTTATAAGTTTAGAAATTAATATTATTATGCGTTTTACGTCACTTTTAAACACTGCGGCTTTAAGAGACGCCGGGGTGCCGGAATTTTGCTCCGAAGGGGATCTTTAACGTGCCAGTAAATCTACCCACCCGGCTCCCTCCCATTTAGGCACCCTCAAATGCCAACTGACTGCGCTAGGATTCAATCCCACTATCTTGGGATCAGCAGGCGAGACCGTTACCACTGAGCCACGCAGCCAGTCAGACTAGAAATTGACCCTTAGCCTAACACAAATAATCTGCTGAAGAAAGGCACGTTAGTTTTGCCTAAACCAAATTATCGTTGACATTTAGCATAAAACGAACAATTACACGTTTTTATCACCAATACAAAACTACATAAAGATGCATTAATTGACGGGTAAGCCTTTGTCGGAAGGGCACGTGGCCTCATACAGTGCTAGTGACAGTTGTAGAAAACCGAGGACATAACGTCATATTCGCTTGCGTATTACTTCTTAGACTGTCCGTAAGAGTGCATCAGGGTAGAGCATACTACTGACACTAGCTACGCAGGGCCCTGCAACACTGACAAGGGGACCCTACGGCAATCGGATTTTTGTAAATTTTCCCGCTTCGGGTACGGCAAGTTCAGACCTCGAACAATAATTTCCCAAAGCCGTTCGATGCCATATTCATAAATTCTCGAGAAAATCGACTTCGAAGTTTTCCGAGTGCTTCATATCCAGTAAAGATGTTACAGAGTTTGAGCAGGACGCGTGGCTCACCCGGTAAGGTTCAGGCCCAGTATTCGCTGGGACGCTACTTCGAGTCTCAATTCGGGTGATATATGTTTTCCCCTTTCAATTCATATACCGTACTACTAATGTGATTGAAATATAAAAATCATCAGGCGGATTGTCGTCCTCCACGCCCGACATTATGATCTTCTTTATCGTATGTTAGAAAAAATCACCCACCACGCCAAGAAACACTATCTGTTTCTCTGGAAACCAAAGGTCAAATGCTACTTCGAACAGGCATCCCTTGCGAATTACGTGGTATGTATCCCTTCCACATCCCTTCCACCCGTCCTGGAATACCCACAAATCCTTTGTGCTAGAGCAGCTGTGTCCACTTCGCAGGTAGAAAAACGTGACAAAGGCTAACGATACACGCAAAACTGTTATTCGAAATAATGACAGATCTCGAAGAAACCGCCATATTCAAATATTTCATCACATTCAATTTTACTCATTCCATTGTTTGCATTAATTTATTCTTCTATTTATATTTTTAGCCTACTTTTCACATTTTGCAAAAATGAGGAAAAAGTAGACTTATGAGATCGATCCGGGAAAATGTGTGTCTGTCTGTCTGGCTGTGTGTGTGTCCCCCCCCCCCCTATCAACTCCTAAACGGCTGCAGCAATCAAAACCAAATTTAGTATGAGTAAAGATGTGCACCGGAATATCTCACGTCCATATTTGAAAATGATGTCAGTGCTACCAACTGCTGAAAAAAACGCACTAGAAATTTGAGCTCCATGTTGGATATCTTGTAAGGTATGCATGGGAGCTATTCCAAAATTGGCACACATGTAGATAAGACTATTTCAGTTTAATTTCCTGGAGTCCAACCATGACAGTGTTGCCAAAATAATTTTAAGCCTTCTGATAGGTCCAATGTTTAAATGCATATAACTTCTACACTATCAGTTGGATTTCAACCAAATTTTGTATGTAATATCTGTACATAAACAGATATGACTGCGCGTATTCTTAAGAGCCACCAGGGCTGCCAACTGTTAATAATTGCTCTCTCTATTTATTTATTTTATCCAAATACCAATATATCAGAAAGTATGCAAGCCAACAGCTTTAAACTATGCACACGTATATTCTGACATTTTAGATTAATTTGGAGTAACTTATATACGTCAGTTCTACCAACATGATTATAAGCCTGCAGGTGGTACCAATTTTTAAATACATGTAACTTCTATACTATCAGTTGGATTTCAACCAAATTTCGTATATGCTATGTGTACCATAACAGATATGACTATAAGTATTGTTAAGAGCAATCAGGGCTGCCAACTGTTAATAAATGCTGTCTATATTTTTTTACCCTAATATCAATATATCAGAAAGTATGCAAGCCAACAGCTGTATACTTTGCACGCGTATAGCACCTGACATTCTAGATTAATTTGGAGTAATTAATACAAGGCAGTGCTGCCAACATGATTCAATGCCTACTGATATGTCCAATTTTAAAATACATGTAACTTCTATACTAACAAATGGATTTCATCCAAAATTGGCACAACAAGATATCATAATATTTCAGATTATTTCTGACCAGCACACGCATGACATTGTTGGCAACGTGCTTTTACGCGTGCTGATAGATCCAGTGTCTAACTGCATGTAACGTCATTGGACTTCAACCAAATTTTGTATTCTGTACCATAAGAAATGGAACTAAGAATATATTCAGTCACCAGGGCTGCCAACTGTAGTGCTCTATTAGGCTACATTATACCAGGTATATTTTTAACTAATTAGATATTTCGATATTACCAACTTAATTTCGTCATTATTCTAGATAGGTTCATATTCTGTAGAATAATCATTAGCATGAAAAGTAGGCTGTATAGTTCTTCACGGAACTTCTTGTTATTAATCTACAAGATGTGAATATTATTGCTGGATATTTTTTTTTTTCTCGCTTATTCGCAATTTCAAATAGGAGATGAGTAGAAATGAGACGTGCGTTTTTTCATTGGAAATTATAATTACATATCTTTGAATTATTACAGACTTGATGATTTTTATATTTCAATCACATGTGTAGTATATGAATTGAAAGAAAGAAAAAAATATAGCACCCGAAATGAGACTCGAACTAGCGTCCCAGCGAATACTGGGCCCGAACCTTACAGGGTGAGCCACGCGCCCTGCTCAAACTCTGTAACATCTTTACTGGATATGAAGTGCTCGGAAAATTTCGAAGTCGATTTTCTGGAGAATTTATGAATATGGCATCGAACGGCTTTGGGAAATTATTGTTTGAGGTCTGAACTTCCCGTACCCGAAGCTGGAAAAATTACAAAAATCCGATTGCCGTAGGGTCCCCTTGTGAGCCTGAGGTTTCAAATATCTTCGAGTGTATTTTTTATAACGCTCCTAAATGGGGACACTGCGTCTTAAACGTTACTCTCTTCAAGCAGAATTGATTCTTCCCTTTTAACAAGGGAAATTGGTTGTATCGCAGTAAAATCTCATGCCTTGGTCTAATCACCACATCAAACACAAGCGAATGCGAATGGCTGCGTGGCTCAGCGGTAACGTTCTCGCATGCTGGGCCCAGGATAGTGCGATCGAAAAGTTCTGGCATCCCGGTATCTCTAAAGCCGCAGTAGTTAAAAAGGACGTAAAACCAATAGCATTAATGTGGGAGCCGGATGAGGATCAAGACGACCGAGTATGGGATCTAGTGGGTGCAGGAGTAAGCTCAGCGCCATTGTCTGAGAATAAAAAGAAGAGAAGCAATATTCCGAGTTCCGATGAGCCGCGAAACACATTCCCTTAATTCTATATATTGTATTCTAATAAGTTTCTTTGTTTAAATAAATAATTCAGTCCTATATTCGATGCTTGATCTGGAAACCGTTTCCCACAAATGGGGGTTCGTCCGGGATGGACTGGAACAACGAGTTACGACGCAATCCACGACACGAAGTACGACGCAAAATACGACGCTATTTTCGACGAAGTGGACGGCTAATCATATTTGTTGCTGTTGCCTACGACGCTGACGACGAAACGACGTGCAGTTTTGTGAGCCCACGACGTGCGAATCTACGACGAGGATTCATAGGCTAGCAAAATTTGTTCTTCAGTTTCAGTGACAATTAGTGGTGCCGTGACGACGACGAGGGTCGGAATCTAAACGACGACAGAGGATTGTGGATGTGGTAAGAGGATAGCTACTCGTCAGAGAGAAATGACGGGAAGCGGTATTCAACGATATCACCTACAAATATCACCGGTTTGGTGAATGAGGTTAAACAGGTTTGATTGCGAGGTTATAAGGAAGCGATATTGACGGAAAACTACTTGACAGACGTGAGTAAACAAATAAGATGACTGCACTCGGTGCAATAGAGAAAATAAATAAGAACATAAGTGATGCTCCGGTCAAAGCAATCAAAGTTTTACATAACCTCATTTTCGAGCATATACCAGACGACAGGAAGAATCGAAAGCGACTGCGAGAGTTTCCTGGATTCGATTTTGACGAAAATTCCATTGAAGAGGAAGCTAAGAAGAAATTTATCGAAGAAACATTTTCCAAGGCTGATCTGTTGCGTGTTTATGAGATTCTTAATACCGAGATCGGGACAAAGGAGGTAATGATTAACACCATTTGTTATTACTTGAGAAAATTGGACGAACTCGCAACTAATATAGACGATGATGACGAAGATGAAGAAAATGAAGAAGACGAAGAGAGCGAAGAGGAAGACCAGCACAGAAGGTATAGAGAACAACATAAGTTTTCATTGTCGTTCCGCGACGTAGAGGGCGCTATGAAAACATTTAACGGTAAGGATGGTTACCCAGTGAAGAAATGGATCGCAGATTTTGAGGAGACGTCAATCTTGATGAGATGGAGTGAGCTGCAAAAGTTTATTTTCGCTAAGAAATCACTCGATGGTTTAGCTAAGCTTATTCAAGGTGAGAAAGGACTGACCTCCTGGACTGCACTGAAGAAGGCCTTGAAAGAGGAGTTTGACGTGGCGGCAAGCAGTGCAGAAAGCGTGACGAATCTCTACAGGAGTACTTTCTTGTGATGAAGGAAATCGCCAGTAGAGGTGATGTTGAGAAAGTTTCTCTGTGTCAGTACGTGATTGATGGGATCGAAGACGATTCAAGATCAAAACTTCTTCTCTATGGAGCAAACAATTCCAAGGATTTCAAGGAGAAAATGAGAAGTTATGAGATGGCGGTGAAGTCTTTGCCAAAGAAAAGCACAAAGTATAATAACAGTAATTTTCAAGGAAGTGCCAAGAGTGCCAACGAGAAGGACGGAAAGTGCTGGGGGCAGTACAAAGAAGAAAGAGGCGAGTAGTGGAGATAGATATTATAATTGCGGTGGATCTGGTCATAGTTCAAAGGAATGTGAGCACAAGGATAAAGGCAAGAGATGTTTCAACTGCAACGAGTTTGGCCACATTTCATCCGAGTGCAAAAAAGAGAGGAAGAACGATAAAAGGAATAATCAAGGTATCAATCTTATTGATGAAAAGAAAAGCTGCCTCAAGTTCAAAGAGGTTAGTTTGGGTCTGCAGAAACTTCAGGCTCTTATCGACTGTGGCAGTCCTTATAACCTACTGCGACAAAACATCCATAAGACCATGGGTTCCCCAGGATTGAAGAGCACGGGTCTTGTTTTGAAAGGATTCGGTAATGGCTTTGTTGCTCCTCAAGGTTTCTTCACAACAGTCGTTGAGGTAGACGAGCTGGAGTTCCATACCAACGTTTATGTTGTTTCTGATGATACTATGGAGTGGGACATGGTTATTGGTAACGATCTATTGGATCAGGGTGAGGTCATCCTGAGCAAGCAAGGAGTTACCATCAAGAAACTAGAGGTCCCAATGATGTTGATCAGGGTAGCCGACGAACAGGAATTGGATATCGAGAACTGCGTTGATGAGGAGAAAAGGGAACAGATCCAGGATTTGGTAGCGAGATATGTACCAAAGAAGACGAAATCTACTGATGTCAAGATGAAGATCACATTGAAAGAAGAAAAACCGATATTTAGAAGGCCCAGACGAATGGCACCGCTTGAGAACGAGTTTGTCGATGAGGAAGTCGAGGCGTGGCTGGAGGAAGATATCATAGAACCGAGTCAATCAGAATATACATGCCAAGTGGTGGTAGTCAAAAAGAAAAATGGAGAAAAGCAACTTTGTACTGATTTTCGTCCAGTGAACTCAATCGTGGCTAGGGATCTATTTCCCATGCCAGTTATAGAGAATTTTCTGGACAAGTTACAGGATGCTACGGTGTTCTGCACCTTGAATCTCAGGAACGGATTCTTTCACGTGGAAGTCGAAGAAGGAAGTCGACGATATTTGTCATTCATAACGCGTTCTGGACAGTACCAGTACAAAAAAAAAGTCCCATTTGGATTTACCATCTCACCTGCAGTCTTCCAACGCTTTATTAAAGCTGTGTTCTGGGAATTAATCCGAGAGAACATAGTGTTTACCTATATGGATGACTTAATCATCCCAGCGAAGGATGACGACGAGGCACTCCGACGATTGAGACGAGTGTTGGAATTAGCTGCAGAGTACGGGCTGGAAATCAACTTCGAGAAATGCCAGTTTCCGAAGAGGAGGGTACAGTTCCTTGGATACACTATTCAACGTGGACAGATTCAGCCCACCACTGAGAAGGTCCTTGCTGTACAAAACTTCCCGGAGCCAAAGACGATCGCTGCGCTGCAGAGCTTTCTCGGATTGGCTGGCTATTTTAGAAAATGTATCCCAAATTTCTCGATTGTAGCCAAACCACTGAGCGATCTGTTGAGAGGTAAGCCGGAGTTCAAGTTTGGCGAGGAACAACAACGTGCATTTGTTAAGCTCAAACGTCTTCTCGCTTCAGAACCTGTGTTGAAGATATACAACCCGAAATACAAGACGGAGATGCACACTGACGCCAGCAAGAGTGGGTATGGCGCTGTGTCGTTGCAAAAGTACCCAGGGGACAACAAACTACATCCAGTCTCATACATGAGTAAAAAGACGACGATACAGGAAGAAAAATACAGCAGTTACGAGCTCGAGATCTTAACTGTGGTGAATGCATTAAAAAAGTATAGGGTGTACTTGCTTGGAATTCCGTTCAAGATCGTGACTGACTGTATCGCATCCCAAAAGACAATGCACAAAAGGGACCTGGTCCCACGAGTAGCTAGATGGGCTATGGCCTTGGAGGAGTTTGACTATACCATCGAACACCGAACTGCAACCAGGATGAAACATGTCGATGCCCTGAGCCGATGTCCAGCTGTGATGTTTGGATTCCCTGATGGCCTTGCAGCGATGATCAAAATCGCCCAGAGAAAAGACGAAAGATTGACAGCGATAAAAGCGACACTGGAGAAAGGGTCTTACGAAAACTTCATAGTCAGAGATGGACTGCTGTTTAAATTTGTTGACGGGCGAGAGACGTTGGTGGTCCCGCGGGCAATGCACCATGAAATCATCAGAGCTGCACATGAGAAGGGACACTACGCTGTTAAAAGGACTGAAGAAGACGTGAAGCAGGAATATTATATTCCAGACTTGGCCAACAAGGTGAAACGAGTCATAGCCAACTGTGTGAAGTGTCTGGTGGTTAACAGGAAGGCAGGCAAGAAATAAGGTTGGTTACATCCGATGTTCAAGGAGAGTGTGCCATTGTACACCTACCACATGGATCACATTGGACCACTTAAGTCTACACACAAGGGATATGAACACATCTTCTGTGTGATAGACGCCTTCACGAAGTTCACCTGGCTGTATCCTGTGAAAACTACCAAATCGGCCGAGACGATTGAAAAGATGGAGTTTCAGAGGACGAACTTTGGAAACCCAGTTCAAGTGATCACCGACAGGGGGCCATCGTTCACCTCTCATGAGTTCCAGGACTACTGTAAATCGCAGGGTATCAAGCACGTCTTGATCATAGCTGGACTGCCAAGAGCTAATGGTCAAATCGAGAGAGTCAACTCAACAGTGACCAAGATCATCGCTAAACTTAGCATTGACGATCCGACAAAATGGTACAAGATTGTACCATCCGTCCAACGAGCTATCAACTCTACGTTCCAGAGGAGCATCGGAATGTCACCTTTCGAGCTGCTGACAGGAGTCAGAATGCACAACCAAAATGATCTACGTATAGTGCAACTCATCGAAGAGGAGCTGATCGATTCGTTCAACGAAAAACGTGATCAGATGAGAGAAGATGCAAAAAAGCAGATAGAAAAAGTACAATCTGAAAATCGTGCTGAATTCAACCGACGACGTAAGGAGCCTAAGAAGTATCAGGTCGACGACCTGGTTGCCATCAAACGCACTCAGATCGGTCTACATCTGAAACTAAAAACCAAAAGTCTAGGACCTTATCGAGTGACTCGAGTTAAACTCAACGACACATATGACGTCAGCAGAGAAGGAGACCATGCTGGACCAAGAATCACATCGTCCTGTGCGGAGTTCATGAAGCCCTGGCCAAGCGGATCTTCTTCAGCCGGGTCGGATGAGGATCAGGACGGCCGAATGTGGGAGCCGGATGAGGATCAAGACGGCCGAGTATGGGATCTAGGGGGCGCAGAAGTAAGCTCAACGCCATTGTCTGAGAATAAAAAGAAGAGACGCAATATTCCGAGTTCCGATGAGCCGCGAAACACATTCCCTTAATTCTATATATTGTATTCTAATAAGTTTCTTTGTTTAAATAAATAATTCAGTCCTATATTCGATGCTTGTGAGTGTCATGATCTGGAAACCGTTTCCCACATTAATTATTATAATTACAAGCGAATGCATGGCAGTGTGCCCTAGGGCTATCCCAAGATAACGGCTGACTTTCAGATCAATGGCAGTAAGAAGGAACACGGGTCAGTTCTGTGTCACTTCCTCAGGATCAGTATGACGCTGTACTTCAGTAAACTGTATTGCATTCAT